>JACXGI010000134.1:71321-177320 GCA_016801175.1 Esox masquinongy
ACCTCTGTGATTGCCAACAAGGGTTTTGCCACCAAGTACTAAGTCATGTTTTGCAGAGGGGTCGAATACTTATTTCACTCATTAAAATGCAAATCAATTTATAACATTTTTGACATGCGTTTTTCTGGATTTTTTTGTTGTTATTCTGTCTCTCACTGTTCAAATAAACCTACCATTAAAATTATAGACTGATCATTTCGTTGTCAGTGGGCAAATGTACAAAATCAGAAGGGGATCAAATAATTTTTTCCCTCACTGTATACACTCTACAACATTTCCTATTAAGTGCAACATACAATATTTTTTATGTTTTTTTATAGTTACACTATTTTAAATTTTTGCAGAAATGAAATGTAGGGTCAAATTCTTCTACATTCTAATACTCTAATACGATTTTTTACATGCTTTCAAATGTTTCTAATAGTTCAAAATCTGGTAGTTGCTCTGGATTAGAACGTTTGCTAAATGACTGAAATGTAAAATATCAGTATTAGATAGAATATAGAATCTACACCAGATGTCTAGTAACATAATCACTTAAGACACAGTTGTGCTCATAGGTTTGCATACCCTGGCAGAAATTGTGAAATTTTGGCATTGATTTTGAAAATATGACTGATCATGCAAAAAAACTGGCTTTTATTTAAGGATAGCGACCATATGAAGCCATTTATTATCACATAGTTGTTTGGCTCCTTTTTATATCATAATGAGAACAGAAATCACCCAAATGGCCCTGATCAAAAGTTTACATAGCCTTGAATGTTTGGCCTTGTTACAGACACACAAGGTGACACACACCGGTGAGAATGGCAATTAAAGGTGAATTTCCCACACCTTTGGCTTTTTAAATTGCAATTAGTCTCTGTGTATAAATTGTCAATGATTTTGTTAGCTCTCATGTGGATGCACTGAGCAGGCTAGATACTGAGCCATGGGGAACAGAAAAGAACTGTCAAAAGACCTGCGTAACAAGGTAATAGAAATTTATATAGATGGAAAAGGATATAAAAAGATATCCAAAGCCTTGCAAATGCCTGTCAGTACTGTTCAATCACTTATTAAGAAGTGGAAAATTCAGGGATCTATTGATACCAAGCCAAGGTCAGGTAGACCAACAAAGATTTCAGCCAAAACTGCCAGAAGAATTGTTTGGGATACAAAGAAAAACTCACAGGTAACCTCAGGAGAAATACAGGCTGCTCTGGAAAAAGACGGTGTGGTTGTTTCAAGGAGCACAATACGACGATACTTGAACAAAGATGAGCTGCATGGTCGAGCTGCCAGAAAGAAGCCTTTACTGGGCCAATGCCACAAAAAAGCCTGGTTACATTATGCCCGACAACACCCTGACACCCCTCACAGCCTCCGGCACACTGTAATTTGGAGTGACGAGACCAAAATAGAGCTTTATGGTCACAACCATAAGTGTTATGTTTGGAGAGGGGTCAACAAGCCCTATAGTGAACAGAATACCATCCCCACTGTGAAGCATGGTGGTGGCTCACTGATATTTTGGTGGTGTGTGAGCTCTAAAGGCACGAGGAATCTTGTGAAAATCTATGGCAAGATGAATGCAGCATGTTATCAGAAAATACTGGCAGACAATTTGCATTCTTCTGCACAAAGCTGCAGGACTTTCCAGCACGACAATGACCCTGAGCACAAGGCCAAGCTGACGCCCCAGTGGTTATAGCAGAAAAAGGTGAAGGTTCTGGAGTGGCCATCACAGTCTCCTGACCTTAATATCATCGAGCCACTCTGGGGAGATTTCAAACGTGCAGTTCATGCAAGATGACCAAAGACTTTGCATGACCTAGAGGCATTTTGCCAAAATGAATGGGCAGCTATACCAGCTGCAAGAATTCAGGGCCTCATAGAGAAATATTACAAAAGATTGCACGCTGTCATTGATGCTAAAGGGGGCAATACACAGTATTAAGAGCTAAGGGTATGCAGACTTTTGAAAGGGGGCCGTTCATTTTTTTCTTTGTTGCCATGTTTTGTTTTATGATTGTGCCATTCTTTTATGACCTACAGTTGAATATGAATCCCATAAGAAATAAAAGACATGTTTTACCTGCTCACTCATGTTTTCTTTACAAATGGTACATACAGCTCTGGAAAAAATTAAGAGACCACTCCTAATTTTTCTTAAATCAGCATCTCTACATGTATGGCAGTCATTTCATTGTCTGTTAAATTCCAACACAGGCACACCTCATTTTACTTAATGAGGTACTGATTAGGTGATTACCTGAATTTAACGAGGAAAAGTATTTAAACCACTGCTGTGGTCATCACTATTTTCTTGCAATTGCTGGATGGCAAAAACAGAGCAAATAGTACCTCAAATGTAATTTGAATAAAAAAATAACTATTCAGCATGACAAGAGTTGAAAAGAAAAGCTTTGAGTGAGGAAAAGAAGGGTTCAATTCTGGCTTTACTGGCAGAGGGATACAGTGAGCGTCAGGTTGCTTCCATCCTGAAAATTTCAAAGACGGTGGTTCATAAGAACAAGGTCAAGCAACAGACATTGGGGACAACAAAACTACAGACTGGCAGAGGGCGAAAACGACTGTCCACTGACCGAGATGACCGTCAACTCATTTGAATATCACTCAACAACCGTAGGATGACATCAAGTGACCTACAAAAAAAATGGCAAACAGCAGCTTGGGTGAAATGCACGGCGAGGACGATTCAAAACAGGCTGCTTGGGGCAGGGCTGAAGTCGTGCAAAGCTAGAAAAACGCCCTTCATCAATGGGAAGCAAAGACGAGCCAGGCTGAAGTTTGCAAAAGACCATAAGGATTGGACCATAGAGGAATGGAGTAAGGTCATCTCTGACAAGTCAAATTTTCAGCTTTGCCCAACACCTGGTCGTCTAATGGTTAGACGGAGACCTGGAGAGGCCTACAAGCCGCAGTGTCTCGCACCCACTGTGAAATTTGGTGGAGGATCGATAATGATCTGGGGATGCTTCAGCAAGGCTGGAATCGGGCATATTTGTCTTTGTGAATGACGCATGAATTAAGCCAAGTACAAGGTTATCCTGGAAGAACACCTGCTTCCATCTGCTCTGACAATGTTCCCTAACTCTGAGAATTGGTTTTTCCAGCAGGACAATGCTCCATGCCACACAGCCAGGTCAATCAAGGTGTGGATGGAGGACTAACAGATCAAGATCCTGTCATGGCCAACCCAATCTCCAGACCTGAACCCCATTGAAAACCTCTGGAATTTGATCAAGAGGAAGATGGATGGTCACAAGCCATCAAACAAAGCCAAGCTACTTGAATTTTTGTGCCAGGAGTGGTCACCCAACAGCAATGTGACAGACTGATGGAGAGCATGCCAAGACGCATGAAAGCTGTAATTAAAAATCAGGGTTATTCCACCAAATATTGATTTCTGAACTCTTCCTAAGTTAAAACATCAGTATTTTGTTGTTGAAAAATTAATATTAATTAGTTTTCTTTGCATTATTTGAGGTCTGAAAACAATGCATCTGTTTTTGGATATTTTGACCAATTGTTGTTTTCTACAAATAAATACTCAATATTTTTGGGAGTAATGTTGTCAGTAGTTTATAGAATAAAACAAAAATATTCATTTTACTCAAACACATACCTATGCATAGTTAAACCAGAGAAACTTGTAATTTTGCAGTGGTCTCTTAATTTTTTCCAGAGCTGTATATTACCAATTATCCAAGGGTATGCAAACTTTTGAGCACAATTGTAATAGTAATCTGATGGTTTATCACTGTGTTTTTCATTGCAGTGAATCTAAGGCTAGAAGTGGATGTGATCTCTAATTAGTATACAGCTCCAGAAAAAACTAAGAGAACACTGCACCTTTTTCTTTCCTTTCCAAAAAAGTTGAAAAGGAAAGTTTTGAGTGAGGAACAGAAGCATTCAATTTGCAGTGGTCTCTTAATTTTAACCCTTCTGTTCCTCACTCAAAACCTTCCTTTTTGACTTTTTTGGAAAGAAAAGAAAAAGGTGCAGTGGTCTTTCAAATTTTTCCAGAGCTGTATCTCTCCAGTAGAAATTCAACATGTTCAGTTCATGTTGGTTGCAATCAAGCAAATTTAAATTAATGTATTGAATCAACAGGTGTACACTGTGTACATACACTACCCTTGAAAAGTTTGGGGTCACTTAGAAATGTCCTTGTTTTCGCAAGAAAAGCAATTTTTTTCTTAATTAAAATAACATCAAATTGATTGGAAATACAGTGTAGACACTGTTAATGTTGTAAATGACTATTGTAGCTGGAAACGCAAAAGTGTTTTCTCATGATCAATAAGCCTTTTAAAATGCTAAACTCGACTTAGCCAACACAACGTGCCATTGAAACACAGGACTGATGTTTGCTAATAATGGGTCTCTGTATGCCTATGTAGATCATTGAAAATCTGCTGTTTCCAGCTAGAATAGTCGTTTACAAGATTAACAATGTCTAAACTGTATTTCTGATCAATTTGATATTATCTTATGGACAAAATATTTATTTCTTTCAAAAACAAGGACATTTCAAAGTGACCCCAAACTTTTCAACGGTATTGTATGTCAAGTTAATATCTGACCATCTGGCTTTGATATTTCCTGTCGGAGTATGTTTGTGTTAGTGAGTGTGACTTTTGGGGTGTTACTTGATGACCCTACCAACGTCTCAGACAGGTGAACAAAGGGTATCAAGTACCTCCCTCTGTTTTGCTTTCTTAAGTCTTATCCATCTAGGCATCTCAGTGGATTTTAGTCCTGTCTGCAACTATATCACTTCGGCTATCTTGGCTGGCGAACTCGTTGCTTTCACAGATTTACACCAGGGAAAAGCAGCAGGGGCCTGTCTCCACGGTGACACTAGCTGTTGAGCCAGTTGCATTCCGCTAGCTGAGGAGGCGGTGACGAGTGGTAATGAAGACATTCTTTCAGTTCTTCTTTTTTGATGTGTCATACAAAAGCTTGTATGCATTGGCCTTTTGCAATATTTTTGTGGGGAAAAAAATAACATTTTAGAAAGCAAATGCCTAGCTGCTGAACACGTACAGCTCTAATATGTAGTTAGATTACCAAAATATTTTAGCTTATTCTCATAATGCATCTTTAGAAATACATATATTACCCATTTATTAGTAACATACATTAAATAAACTTAAATTCATCATGTTTTATATTATTTGTATCCCTATTCTGATATTTGAAAAACATTTAATCAAAATAAGAAACAATACTGTTTGTCTTAAGTGATATAATATTAAGAAAATATACATAAATTTAAAAATTGATGAAGGAAAGAAAACAATGACCTAAATCCAGATGTTCTTTTATTCAGTCTATGGTTGAGGCCTTTTGCATTGCTCTTGGTCGTGGAGTTCCAGCGGATGATTGTGGCTGCGAATACACACATTCCATGAGCTGTTCTCCCTGCAACATGACGTTAATTCAACAACATGAGTTCATCCATCAATCTCACGGTAAAAAGCTTTTAACCTCTTTCACCACTCTCTTCACTTTCTTGCTCTCCTGTAACCCCCCCCCCCACACACACACACACCCCACACCCCACACACACACACGCGCACACGCACACACACCTTAATACATCAATGCCCCTGCTTCATTTCCTTGGAATCCTTAGTGGTTTCAAGTGACTGCCTCTCCCTCTACCTCATTCCGTGGAGGGTGGGTGACATAAGTGAGAGAGGGAGAGCAATAAAAGGAATAAGCACAGCAAGCTGTAAGACTTCTACCCAAGAGGAGAAGCCACTTGGAGAGCCAGTGGAATAGTCATGCCTGAACCCGCTGACGCAGGTATGCAACTGTAGTATCATTCATTTCAAACAGTTCACAGAATGTATAACAGTTAGTTATATATTTCATGCAGGATTGTGTAAAACATTTAATACCAGAGCAATTTCCAAACTGTACACTGATTTACTTCTTAGCATTGTCAGTAAAGTTTCATGAACTACACTGTATGCAATGAGGTTCCAGCGAGCGACAAACTGATGCATGTATATGAAGAAGCAGTGACAGTAGATCTTTGTACATACAGTATGTCATGACAGGAGATGGAGAGAGGAACAGATGGCAGGAGTGGTTTGAGGGACTAGTTTGCTGAGAGAGCAAATTTTAATTCTAAGGGAAAGCTAACCTCTTTGACCTCTCAGTCTAGCCACTGCAGAATAACTTAAATTGGATCCAGATCATTACTGTTGGTATATGACACTAAGCTGAAAAGATAACCATGATGAGGTAACCTCGTGATGCAGTAATAATGGATGTACAGCTATGTATACTCTATAAAAAACACTGATGTGTGTGGAAAAGTTGGAAAATAGACTTATTTACGATGATGGTACCTCGCTTATCTTGCTGATGGTATAACTGGGGAGCTTAGTGGGTCGGGTGTGAAACAAGTTGGAATCTCTGATCTGAGAAGCTGAAAAATATGTTATTGTGCAAATTTCTAAACACTTATTGCTCATGTAAATTGCTCTGGAAAAGAGGGTCTGCCAAAATTGAAATTCATGTAATCAGGTTACAAGAAAACTGTAATCTGTTATGTTACCACCCAAACTATTTTTATCAGATTACAGATACTTTTTGATATGGCACACCAAATACACAAATTGGATGTTATTTTTGTTTGTTTGCTTCTAATGCCTCTTTTAGGGAAAGTAATTACATTATTTAGTTTTTGCAATCCAACATCAGTACAATTTAGGACAGGTAACTAGTAACCTAGAAACATTTAGAACGCTACCTACCCAACATGGGTAACCTAATAATATTTTGGGTGTGTCATGATTTGGACAGTGACAGTTCATCAAAGGTTCCAAGCTTGTCATGAAACCTAAGGATTTATATTTAGTGATGTGTGTCTATGGCAGCTTTTAATATATGGTTGGCTTCCTCTCCTCTGAGGAGCCATCTGTCCTCATTTCTAAAATGCACTTTGACACAGTGTTATCGTAAATCAGTCCACCGATGGTAACCTGATAGAAGATGACCCAGAGACTGCCTCAGAAGCCAGAATCTGAGCGAGATCTTAAAAACAACACTTTCCTTTGTAATGGCATGACTATGCCTTGTTCCTCTGATGGGAAATATTACTTTGACACCAATTATATTCTGAGTAAACAAATTTATTGGTTATATTGACATTGGTTATATCTTAAATCTGGCTAGCTAATGGGCTTTGATAAATGCAGAGAACTTAGAATCAAAACAAAATACAATCTCGAATCTTGATTGAGCATTCGGACAACAACGGATGCAAAAGTGGCTTAGCACTGTCCTCGGTTTGTGTCAGAGAAGGATTGCCCTGCCTTTTTGCACTCCAGCAATTCCTTGCAGTATGTGGGGCACCAAAAATCTGAATTGTGGTTTGTTGTCCAGTGAATCCCTTGCAAGCGTTGGTGTCAGACAAGGGCTTCCTTGCCTTTTTGTGATCAAGTGACTCCTTGTTGAAGGTGGGCTGCTTGCAAGTGAAATCGTGGTTTTCGGGTGGTGAATGCATATTGCTCAAAGTGTGATGGTGCTGGCGAGTAATGTGTTGAGTGAGCAGTGTGCTAAAAAGCAGAACAGATGGGCAAGATGTGCTTGAAAGTACATGCCTTGATCTTCCCTTTTTCCCTTTAAAAGAGGCTGAAGTGTCTGATTTTGCCTCAATTTTGCCTTCAATTGTTCACATTAGGAAACAAAAGTAAAAGCGATATTTGGGTCTTGGGAGGCATGCTTTGACATGGGTGTCAGTTATATGTTTTTGCACATGGGATATTCAGTTTGGAAAAGTGACTCTGGCTAAGTTCCTTTAAATTTGCCATCTATTGGTGTTAGGAAACATCAAGTTAGGAAACATCAATAAATAAAACAGCCTACTGATTGCCCCATAGTAAAATACAATGGGAAACTATATCACCCCTATCAGTGTGTGTTCCATATCCACATTTGGGAATTATGATCAGTTTGTGTGCATCTGTGCTCCGAACGAATGATTATTGCCAGCTGTGGAGAGGATTTAAAGAAACCAAACCCACGGAAAGATTCATCAGATGCAACACTGGAAATATCCTACTTGCAATCGATGACATGTTCAGTTTTAAAGCAAAAAAGTGCTTTATTTTTTTATTTAAGGGCCTAGTTTCTGCTGCTTGTCATTGTGTGTTGGCCTATTGTCACACCCTAGCCTCCGTCTCCTAAGAAACATTAGAGTACTGTAACCCTGACGAAACTCTGACCGCCTTCCCTCCATTATTGTCACCTCGAATTGTTTTGGTGCTTGTACCTTAAGATGGCTATGATACTCTAGTGAGTCTTCAAACCTGGTTAACAAACTGTTGATCTAAGTTTGGTGGGGGCAAACTATAGGGACAAAGAGATTTGGTAAAGTTAGTCAGTTTATTTACCCTGGCAAGCTTGTCCCAGCTTGTACATTTTTGGCCAAGAAAGTGATGTTTATTTTAATGGCCTGAGGAGAAACACAGAATATTGTTCACCATCCGGATGTCACTCTCTGTTTCGTGCTAATTAGCTAACTTAAAACAAGCTGGTTTGAATGACAAGTGCAACAGTGTTTTATTGAGGTGATTTCTATTGACTGTTGCATACCACTGCACACAGCAGACTTGCCTTACCAGATAACTATATCTCATGTCGCTGGCACTAACTAACGTGGCCAATTTGTTTCATCCCACTTAATTATTTTTAAGCTAGGATAGCAGCTTAACTAATATTGTGGTAATGTTAGTAACCATCTTGATGTCACCATTCTATAGTCTACTGCTCATTGGAGAGAGCTGGGTCTGCAAGCAGGCAACACAACCCAAAGGGGGGCTAAGCTCTTCTTTCCTGCAGTGAAGTAGCTTGAGAACGTGGCCAATACAAAACCAGGCTAGAGGGACAGCTAAAGTACATTTTTGGAGTGATTTTCTCAAAAAATGTAGGAATGCAATTAAGACATGAAATTCTATATTTGTATGGAACAAAAATCAGACAATTCCTCAAATAAAAACGTAATGATACAATAATCACTCTCCAAAGTCCCAACCACTTTAATTAATTGCTGATGTTTCTTTCTGCCATCTTGGGTAGATGGGAAAATACGAAAACTGACTGATTAAACCAAATTCAGTAGTCCTTACTCCAGGGGTAGTCACATCTGGCCCTCCAAGCCAGTTCCACTCCATTTTTTTTATTGCAACCCACTAATCAATCTTTTTAGACCTGGGACACCAGGTGGGTGCAATGAATGATTTGGTAGAATAGAAAACAGGCAGGCTCCAGCCCTAGTAGGGTGAGAGTCAAAAACCCTGCCTTACTTGATTCTCAGGTTATCAGTTTGTTGACCAGGCATGTCCGTATTCACTCAATCTCCTATTGCCTCAGCTCCTCCCCCAACTACCCTTTTAGCTTCTGCGCTCACTCAGTTGCTAACCTTTGACAGGACAGCTCAGATAACAACCACTACCTTTTGTGCGGGTTCTGACACACAGTATGCTCTCCAGAAATAAACTTTTACTATAATCCATTTTGATGGAAAGATGCAAACATTTAGCTAATTGCAACATACTTTGAGGATTTGAAATGGCATATCATGATAAAATACACTACAGTTTAACAAAACATGTTGTACAATATAAAAAAGTAACATGAAATACCAATGGTTTTTAGTTAAATTGTTTATCTGAACAATAAACAGTTGTTTTCCATTATTCGGTAAACACAGCCTTTCTTATTTTTTTATTGGTGATATCGCTTCCCTCTTCATCCTGTTAAAATATCCCAAGTTCCCCTCTAACCTTTCCTAATCTACATTACAGTGTGGCATCCTTCTTAACATGATACCACAAGCTGGTATATCATTTTGAACTTACAATATCATTAGCTATAAATCAATGACAAACTCCTTCTCAACTTCTTCCAGAAACTTCTGTCTTTAAAAATGATATAGCCCAACCCATCATATTTCATCTTTTAGTTTCTCATACACCCCCGACCCCGCTAATCCATCAACAAACTTGACAGGTGCTGCTTTAAACATAAGAAGAGAGAGAGAGAGAGAGAGAGGCTAGAGGTGACAGTGTTTTGACGTGTTTATTGGCCATAATTCCTTTCATCATTGCAGCCTGATGAAATGTTATGGTGGCACACTTAACTCCTCTTCTCCCTCATATTTCCTGGATTTCCTTTCCAATCCTTTGGTTTGACTGACACATTTTGTGTTCCCCAATATGGCTTATACAGAACACTTACTGAACATGTTTGGGCCATATCGCATTGAATACTAACACATGATGGCCTTTTATAGCCAAATATAATGAAAACCCTTTTGGACATTCTCCAGAAGACTGAATCTGATAATATCTCAGAGGATTCCCCAGTTCTGAAAAACAACAAACCATAATTGGTCCCGGGAAACAGTGGGTTGGACCTGTGGCAAAACCCACTGATTGTAGCTGAGTAACTTTTACAAAGATTGGAATCTTTACCAGAGTATTAATGCCCATTGTGTATTTTACCTGTACATTCTTAGTAGGCCTCACAGTCCTTTATCATTTCAATTATTGGACAAGTACTGTCCTTATTCTAGAAATGAATGAAGGTCAATGGGTAGCAAGCTCAAAAACCTAACATTTATACAAATCACATGAACAAAAATAACAACATTATATTTCCAGAGATATGTCACTTTTTAAAATATTATTTTAATATTTAATAATATTTAATATGCATTATTTATTTTAATATCTATTTTAATATAATATTTCATATTTATTTTAATCTTGACATTACATGTTTTTAAGATTTGTACTGTACGTACTTTCTGAAAACCTTTCTAGAACGAATTTTGTGACATTACCATGTGACATGGCATGACAACTGGAACGCGAATGGTTGACCATCTGTTGGGTGGATACGTACATTCTTCCATTCATTGGCCAATTACACCCTCCAATTAATATCTATGGCTAAATTTCTAATAAAAAAAAAATGAATTGGCTTTCATACTGTGATTGGTTGGAGATGATGCAATAAGTGATGACTTCTAAAATTTGGAGACTATTTGTCAGTAAAAAAATGTACTAACGTTCTACTAACCCTTACCCTGACTCTTACCCTCACCCTAGCAAATTCTGTCATCTCTTATGAAACATTTGTAGCCCATTCTCCTCGGTAATACACCAGGAGGTGCAGATTCAGCAAGTATCTGTTTTTCTAAACTTTGACATGTAAACTCTAAATATTTTCTTATTTCTTTTATTTAAGGGTTAATGTCAGCCTAAACAATTATCTACCCCACCTCAATGCCATAATTTTAACTTTAACTGTGACCATTTAGAATTATCCTGGCTTTACATGTTTGTCGGAAATAGAAACTGGGACGTGGTAAATCCAACATGGATTGTGTTCAAGTGCTTTTTCTTCATCCAATAATTTCCTAACATTTCCTAACAAAAACTACTAAAGTTAACTAGTTTAATTAGCATTGACAATGATCAGAAGGAAGTTATATTGTACTGATAAGGATGTAATTGTCACAATTACAATTACAGTTTTAATTGCTGTCACCTTTTGGTTGAAAAGGTAAAAGGTTAGTGGAAAAACATAAACTCGGAAGTGCAGGTTTCCCACTCATAATTCCAACTGGGGCTGTAAATGATACCTATTCCATGTTTGGAAGCAACCAGTGTTAAAGCATGTATACTAAAAATACATTTTTTTCCTGTTTTTTCACTATAATTGCTGACTTTGTCAGAAATCTCATATGTTACAACTAGCTTCTTTACAGTTTTGGTTTCACTTTTGCATACTATGACTGACTGGAAATATTTGGCAAAATGTGCCGTACCTGAAATGACAACACGACATAATCTACAGATGGCATCAGTGTTGGAACCATGTGGTGTAATTAAATCGCCAAGCCATGTCAGAATGCTATTGCAGCAGGCATGGTGATAGCTGGCGTTTTATGCGGAGATCAAGTTGAGCATTTGATCTGAGTACAGCCATCTTTTATCACTTCTAGATCACATGCTCTAAGCTAACGATAACATAGCTAAACATAGCAATACTAACCAAATAAACAATAGGTCTGTCTGTTTCGATGTACATTTAAGAAAAAAACCTGCATGAATGTAATCACACTTCATTTTACTGTACATTGATCATTTTAGCTAGAATCATAAGATTTGTTTTACTATGTTATGACATATAGCTGTGTAGGTATATACAGTGCCAGTCAAGGGTATTTCTTTAGTTTTACTATATTCCACATTATAGAATAATAGTGAAGACATAAAATCTACACATGGAATCATGTAGCAACCAAAAACGTTTTAAACAGATGAAAAAACATTTCATATTTTAGATTCTTCACCCTTTGCCTTGATAACAGCTTTTGACTGGTACTATATATACACATAAGCTTTTTTTTACTAAGTTTGTCAACAAAGTAAATGTAAACAAAAACTCATACCATAAAAACATAGCATAGCCTCCTGAGACCCTGTGTCTGCATATGAAGACATGTTTTAGGCTTCCTGCACCATGTACTACATTCTGCTTAACTTAAACCTATTGTCCTTATTAGAGGACAGTTATCTGCGCCATACTTAGATATTATACTTATCAGGTCCTACTAATCCCAAACAGCTAAGTGAAATTAAAAATGCATTCATTATAAAAGCTCAGGTCTTAGGAGGTTGAACCTTTTATCCCCAAAATGATTGTCCACTAGATTATCAATATGTAGTAAATTCAACTGCACAGCTGACCTCGATTGCAACTATCAGTGGCTACGTTCTGGCTGCTCCCTATCGCAGATGTCAGCCACGGCAAATCGACTTTGGCAATATCACCATCACTTTCAATGAAATGTATTTTATGAAGCCCTTTTTACATCATAGGTTGTCACAAAGTGCTTACACAGATACCTACAACCTCAAAGATCAAGTAATAGCAAGGTCAGAACATGGAAGAAACCTAGACAAGAGCCATACTCAGTGGAGAGGCCAGTTCTCTTCTGGCTGTGCCAGGTGGACACTGTTACAGGACAGGGCCTTATAAGTTCATTAATATATTCAAATGTTCATGTGATCTGTGGGTCAAAAATACCTACCCCTCAGGAGTAAACGTAAATGTCACTTGGTAGATCATAACCTAGCATTCAAAAATAACCACAGTATTTAGAAAAGGTGCAAAAAGTCTGATCCTCTAGAGAAAATGTAAGTGTCAGTTGACCTTTCTAAAGCAAGTGTTAAGTGGTCAAGACAAATATAGCAACGCAACCAAGTGGGCTATGGACAGCGACACCAAGGGGTCGTTTGAGAGTGATCACATTATCCAGCCTGATTACTCAGCTTTCTGCCAATAGGGAGGAGGGTTGGTCACTTTATCGTTGTTTCAGTTAAGGAGTCAAGCTTTGAAGCAATGTCAGGAAAAATGTTGGGAAGATTTATACAGGCAGTGAATTACACTGTTAGTCTCAAGCTGCACTACTGCTGTGTTTGCCATGGTAGTGATACAATATAAGCCAAATGGTTTATAGGTGATTACTCAAAAACTAAAATGAAGAAGACAATGACTATTTTGAATTGTGTTTCAATGTAATACTTTGAAAAGTGATTTTGGAGGGGGGGATTATTGACATATATTTGAAAAGACCCCCCATAATGGTAAATATGTAGACGCTACAAAGCAGGAATTGGTGTCATATGAACATTGCTCCGTAATATGAGTCAGAGATCTATTTTAGGAGTAGGCATTAAAGACGCATTTTACTTGTTGTAAAAATGAGTCCCCAAAAATGGCATGCTATGTCATGTATATTCTGATGTGTGTCCTGTCATGTATATGCCAATATGTGCCCCATATCATCAAGTGATTAATTGTCCATTGGGTTGTAGTCTACGGATTAACTTCTTTATGTAAACAACACAAGTTCTTAAGTCTCTATCGAGGTTATTCATCACACAAATCACCTCCATATCATGAATGCACATCTTTTAGAAGCTATTGCAATAAACTGACCAAATCACTTTGGAGCCAAAATATCAAACAGGGTAATCCTTTATAGCTAAAGTTCACATGGGCAACCTAATATTTGTTCAGTGAACATGAGTGAATTACTGTTCACTGGGTCAACTGTCCTGTCATAGTTCACCTGGGTAGTTCATTTGAGGGGGATCAACAGAGGCTTTTAGTAATCAGTGACCCCAACCTTTGGTATGTGTTGAGACTTCATTAGGAAAAGTAGGTGTTATGGTGCCTTAGTATATCTGTCATACATCCGGAAAACCATGTACTGAATCAGCATCTCAAGTATGTCACAGAAGTCTGCTGCTGGTGTTACCCTAAAACAATTTGGGTGACGCAAGTTGATGTTTGTCCATCAGCTGCATGGCACTAGGAGTAGAGGAGCCTGTTCCCTAATGCTCGGCCTGGACTGCTAACATACTCAGCGATTTACAGGTTTACACGTACTCCTCTCATAAAGTATCAGAGTCATTCACACCACAGTGGTAGCCAGTGAATAGGCTGCTCTCTGTGTTATCAAAATAAGTTTGTTATTGCAAGAATCCCTTTTATAAAGACTTATGAAACAGATGTAAAGAAAAAAAGGTTTGCACGTCATGAAATGTAGCATTATAAAGCATTATAAATAGATATGTAACCGTTAGTTCGATCTGAAAAAAATAGATGAACATTTTGAAGTCAATAGAACGAAAAATCCAGTCTAGGATCTTTAAGTAACTGTGCAGTAAAAAACATTCTGTTCACATATGCTGGAATAATGTTAACTCATATTCTATTTGTGGTAAAATACCTCCTCAAAATTAATTACAGTACACAAAATACGGGGTCCTGTGTTGGCCCAACAGCACTACTTTTAAAACTAGTTGCTGAAATTAAACATCAGCTCCCTTTAAGAACATTCTGGCATCAAATTGTGTATTATGTTTGTTGTTTAAGTGTATCCAAAAGAAAGAGAAGTTGCTAAAAAAATTAATTAATGTAAAATGTAAACAATAGACAAGGTTATCAGGTAGAAATGTATAATAACAACATTGGACCAACAAGACATTGTATTTAATTGTTTTACATTTATTTATACAGGGAGTCAAACCGAATAGTCAACATATCTACTCTACATTGATAAGGTCTTTTTGGATTAAATTTGGAGTAAAGAAATGTAGCGAGAGTTAGGTGAGAAAGAAACAGCTTGACTGAAGACTGCAGCAGAGGCCAGACTATTTGGGGTAATGAGAATTGGCTTGACTTCAGCCAATTCATAAGACACCGTCCCTGGCCTTTGCCAGTCACCAGAGTAATGCAGTCATGCCTGAGAATCAGTAGGGAGCCAGCAATATGATATGTCAGCCTGATGCATGTATTTCAGATAAGAGTGTTCTTTTACTGGCTTTCTGCCTCATCCAATCCAAAGTCTGTCCACTGACGGATACCCCTAAAAGGCCCTTCCCTAAGCCTTCCTCAGCGAATGGGGAGGCAGACCAGGAAGAGAAGTCAAGCAGGCAGGGCAAATAACACAGTCCCATTCCTGAAATACCTAGATGATCCAGTGATCCTGAGGTCACAGGGAAATTTTGGTGCAGATATTACATTCAATATGTTTTACAACAAATAAATTGGATTATACATGATTTTTGCAATGAGGTCCTGTATTTACTACCCCAGAATCAAATATTTAAATCAATATTTTTAGTAGTTTTGTAAGCCAATGGCAATGTTGGGCAAACATAATGACTGAAATCCTACAGCGTCTGCTAGCATTCCAGATTTGGCGCTAAAGCTATTTAGTATTTGCTGTAGCAATGGTCATTAATTTCCTTCAACCTGCATTCGGAGGCATGAAAATGTTATCCACAAGTCCATATGACACTGAGGAAGACGGGCCTCATTACCAAATCTTTGAAGTGTATAAGCGGAGACATAAAAATGGTAGCCACAAGTTCTTATGACAGTGGACAAGGAAATAAGTTCCTCATTGCCAAAAGCCCAAAGTATCCCTCTAAAGAATGTATGCAGATACATAAAAATGGTATCCTTGAGTTCATATGGCTCTGGGGAAGTAGATAAAGGGTCTTCTTGCCAACACTGAAGAATACTATAATGTGTATGTAACACCCTATTCTCTTATTTACTTGTTTGGCTGATTCCACTCCAGGGTTCCAGAGATTGAGCACACAGTGAAACTAAACTCTTAATACACCATGTCTAATGTTATTGCATGGACCATCTATTGCAAACAAATAGCAAAAGCAGTGCAACGTTTATAATGAATGGGAGTGGTTTAGCAAATACTGAACATGCCTAAGTCTTGTTTTCTTAAATCCCAAAATAATTTAAATGAATAAATATAATAAATGAGCATTGTTTTAATTGAAATAGTTTAATTCCTTTATTCCTTATTTCATTTGTTTCATTCGTTTATACATTCATTTTTGTAACATTGCCAATTATTGTTTTCCTTTTTAGCTCAGATTATGTAAATAGATATTTAGTGACTATGAAGTATGTTTTCCATGAATGATCAACCATTCTGATGTCTGTGTGCTGAGTGTTTATTTTACACTGGTAAAAGACATGATTATGACACACATTTTATCCTCTGTCCACATGTTCATGTCAACAGAGCAGGCTGCACCTGCAACAGATGGTAAGACAAAGTATTTACTGTACAGTAACAAATGAAACACTTTTTTTTGTTCATGGGAATGGCCTATATTTCAAAGACATAAAATCATAATGTGAGGATAATTGTCATATAGCCTAGAGTCATACTTTCATGTAATTGCAATACCCATATGAAGATCGAGAGTACATTGTCCAGTATTTAGAAGTGCTTGCAGAAGGTAAGAGGTCTGCAAGTACTTCACTGTCTAATATACATTTCCAGTTCTGCAGTCCTCAGGAACTTCGGTAGGCTATATTTATGTTGACACCTGACGTGTGAAACTGTTTCCGTCTGTTTCCAGGAGATGCAGCTCCTGCAGGTAAGACTGGCACTTGGCTGCATGGAGAGACATATTATTGCATTGCAAAGTTTTGCATGATGTCCAGAGAACATTTCGGTTTAGGAACTGGAAAGTGCATATAATGTTTTATTTTGAAGGCATGTGTGAAAATTTCTCAAAACTGTATGTATGACAGTTTATGTATTGGTGTGAATGATCTAGTTAACCTCACCAGAATAGGTGACTCTCTTTAGCTAAAGCAGCACAGGGTAAGGGATGAGCAGCATGCATAAAACTGTGGCAGTGTGATGACATCACACTATGTTACAAAGCCAGCTGGTGAGAGTGGTTCAAGCCCTATGTTGGACTGCTGTGTAGCCTGTGTTTGTGATGTCATGAGTGTTTGTGATGTCATGTGATGTCAACAGCGTTAGCCGTTTATTTGGTCTGCAGTCTAAGTAACATTTTTGATTGTCTGTAGCTGAGATGGGACCTGTAATAAAAAAATCAACCTGCATGAACTGTTATAATGTAGTGTCATTTAATACAACCATGCTATATCATTTAGATTACTGATACACATTCACATCAGCAGTTAGTTTTATGGAGCTAATATCAACCCAAAAAGGCTCAACTTGTATATCACGATTGACACTTGTAAACGTCACGATTTTGCAACATACAAATCCTGCTTTGCAGATTCAGATTGCAGGTTCAACTCTGTTTTTGCGGATACAACTCCGTTTTTACAGCTACAACTCCAATTCTACAGATACAACTCCAATTCTACAGATACAACTCAATTTTAACAGATACAAATCCGTTTTTAGCTATGGGTGGGGACATTGTATTAAGTTGCCAATCACAGAGCACTTATCGGCAACATGACTTTTTGTCACGTCCTGGCTATGCCCATAGCCATCTTTGCGCTGGTCTGGGGGCCATAGTCAGGACCTGGCAGAGAGAGATGCCTCTATGCATCTCTACAGTTGTTTTTGTTCTCCCCATTTGGAGGCAGCTGTACATCATTACCTTATGTGCTTTACTCTTAACACAGCTAATTATAACTGTTTGATACCCCTATGTATTGCAATGTCCTCAACATGACCGCTGACGTGTTATTTTAATTTTATTCTTATAAACAGGCATCCATATTTTTTTTTTGAAACACACTACAATAAAACGTTCTTTCCATAGCCTACACAAACTACTTTCAGTTAAGCCAGTATGTTTTCAGATACATTTACTGCTACTAAGTTACTTCAGTAGTAACTCACTGTAGAGACCACAGGCAGCAGACCATCAAGCACCACCACGCTCATCACAGGCCCCCCAAGGCTCTGAGCTCAGTCCACTGCTGTTCACCCACAGCTGCTGTGCCAGGACCGAATCCAACCACATCATCAAAGATTGCTGGCGACTACAATGGTGGGCCTCAGCACAAATGTCCCTCATCTAATTCCAGTGCCAAGGGGGTGGTCCGCGATGTGGCATTATACTGCGGTATACTGCAGCGATTTGCAGTGCCATGCCGCACGGACAAATACAGAAAATAAAAACAAGAATTCATCACATCGGCACCCGCCTGAAACTGCTGTAATTGAAACAATGCAGTGTTTGCTGCATGTGTCAGTTATCATATGGCCAGAATAAAACATTCAAATGGGCGGAATATAGTATACTATAATCCTATTCATGGATTGCTATGTTGCAGTGTTCTATTCCATAAACTCCAACTGTCACGCAATCTCATAATTAAATGTCAGATTTTTATATAACAACCTACATTCATGAAATATATACACTTCGCAGTGTTGCAAAAACGTAATAATTGTATTACTATGAAGACATTAACTGTTATTTCTGAGTATTTATATTTAATTATAGGTCTACACACATGAATCTCTTCCTTTTCGTTAATGATAATTATTTAAACTGAAATACAATGATTTGACTGGAAATATTGCTCTCGATCACAACGATTAAGTTAACATTCATGTAGACCCAAACGAAAATATAATTAAAGTATTTAACGTAGCGCGTTTAGGCCTACATGAAGGACGTTTTGTTTGTTGAACGGGCAATATCCTACATGTTCAACCCATCATTGTTTCATGAATATTTTCAGAGGTAAATACCAATAGATTTTGTTCTTAAATTTCTAATAAAATGGCGTTTGAAAACGTAACTTTTAATTATTTGTTTATTTAGCATACTATGGACTAAAGTCGACAAATTTCAACTATTACTACTACTCTACATTAACACTAGAAATGCCAGATCTTTTAGATGAATTATATGAAAAATAATTTTGTGGGTTTTTATTTAAAGGTCTTATGAAACATATGAATAAGGAAACAATTGCTATTTTAAATTACACAAGCTATAGCAATTTTGTTTCTTTTATAAGGCTCTAAACATCTGTAAAATGCAAAAATCCACCACATTTAAAATCTTGATAGATTTTTGGATTAGTAGACCTAAAACGATTTGCATAAAGTATACCTTTTATATTTTGTTTCCCTAATAATTAATTAGTGTAATACCTTTGATGAATGAAATAGGAAGCTGAATCAACTTCATTGTTTGATAAAATAATCAGTGAAATGTCTTATATTCAGGCAGAAAATACATTTGATATTTTGTTTCTCTCCTAAAAAAGAAATTATAAATAAGATTGGATTACTATGTTTAGAAGTAAAAAATGATTTTGAAGGTCCTGCTGCATGTGATCAACATTGAACAACAATGTCATCAACATTACACGGCTTCACTCTTACTGTTAAAAGTTAATTCACATTCAACCACAAGGAGCATGACCTTTTATCTGGGGGTATGGCTCATTCAGAGTGATTAGTGCCTTCCTGGGTACCAATGTCTAGTCAGCATTTTTGGTCAACTTTCAGATGTGTGGGCTTCTACCATACTTAAAAACCAATGGTAAATACAGTAGTCAGGATGGTATATTTATGTGTTAGCGCGTGAAGCAATTCGATTTCAAAAACACATCTAGACTGGTATCATTAATTAATTACATTGTATATTGAGACTTAGATTACATAGGCCTGTACAAATAGCCAGAGCTGTGGTCAGTACAACCTAAAACAAGACCAAGTCTAGATCAAGTTCAAAGCAAATTGAGTCAGAGTCAAGACCAAGACTTGAACCAGATTGAAAATGTTTGGAATGAACTGAAAACATATTTTCATAAGCAGGCAAGCTAACAAGCGAAGATTAGCTTATCACCATTATAACACATTGACTCGAGAAACTGACGATGAATTCCTGCAACAAATACATTGATCACATAATGCAAGGTCTTAGATATGATCTTGGAGCTGGTAGGAGGGGTGACTAAAATGTAGGACTGTAAATTGTATATGTAGTAAACATTTAAGGCTATACAGTATTTTAAACGTTAATTAAACATCTGGATTTTGATATTGCTTTTTTGTTATTATTTAATTTCCAACTAAATAAAATTGTCTGGTCTACAGTACCTGGCTGTTGTAGTCTGACTTTAATTTAATATCATTGCACTTGACTTGGAAAATAACATTTTGAAAGCTACACCCTTGACTTTTCCTAAATAGGTGTATATTACAATGTTGCATTGTCAGAATTCTAAACTCACGAACTGAAAACTATTTAGAGACAATTTACCTGTTTTTTTTTATACCGTATTCCTACTTAATCCACTAAAAGCACACGCCACTTGGTGTTGGTACCCAGGCAGCCGCTAATCCGTAACCAGGCACTAATCACCCCTCACTGTATGAATGATGTCAATGGATGAATGGGGTGATACCCCCAGATAAAAGATCAGAGCCTTGGTCAAATTTCAATGAACTTACAAATTAAACACAAACTATATCCTTGACCAATCAACAAATTAATTAGGCTACAGTATAATTGAAACATAATAGAAACTATATCCTTAACAATTCAACAAATGTACCGCACGTTAATGTTTTTCTTTAGGAGAGACACAAAATATCAAACATCATCTGTCTAAAACATTTTTGCTGATTACTTTACCGAAGATTCAGCTGCTTATATAATTCATCAAATGTAGTTGGCTAAATAATTATTTGCAAAATGAAATCAAAACAATATCCTTGACTATATAAAAAATTCATTATAATTAAAATTTCAATAATCATTTAAAAAATTCAATAATAATTAAAAAATTTAACAAACATATTCACACTTTACAGTTTTATATTAGGAGAGAAAGAAAATATCAAACATAGCCTATCTATCATCTGTCTATGAATTTTTTATTATTTTACCGAAGGTTTGTATGTAATTCATGAAATGTATTACACTGAATAATCATTAATGAAAGTGCACACGGAAAAAGACCAATGAAAACTGTTTGTGGTGCAAGCGTTTTGTTTGCCAGGCTCACACAAACCCTAGAAGCTGTGTTCTTACTGTGGGCCAGAAGAATAACGACTGAACATACGAGATTTGTTTGTAACCCACTGTGCCCAATACAATCAACAAATTTCTTTTCCTTATTTTCATAAATATATTTAATAAAAGAGTATATTTCATTATATAGGCTACTGTAAATCATTCTTTGAAATTGTTTACATGCATAGCATTCATGTGCGCAAATAAGGCTTTTCGTTTGTGTAATTCATCTTTGCAATTCAAGCATCATGCTTTAGGCTTATATATTGCTAATCATGCATAAATCCTTTGAGCTTAGTAAACTGGTTTACAATGTCATTTATTTTACCTTCTACATCATCAAAATAGATCAAAATATAAAGAAAACTCAAATGTAATTATCTGTGATTAATTTAAGTGTGGTTTACTTTTTAGTTTATACATTTTTAGAGAATAATAAACAAATTAAAATTCTATAGCCTGTGTTGTTTGAAATAATCGTTTTTTCGTATTCAACACAAACATATTCTTGTTTTCTTTAAATTTGTTAGATATTTATTCTGATTAATATTTAATTTGATTAGATAACAATCAAATGTAGCCTAATTCATAATTTTCTAGGATATTCTATATTGTTTGATAACAACACAGTAGATAAACTGATGCTGTGTCTGGCTGGTGATGCGGAAGAGGAGAATGTGCATGTGGATGAATCATATGCTAATGACCGGTGTTGGCTCTGGTGGATACTGGGGGTCTGAAAGGGCTGGCGGTTCTAGTGTCAAGAGTAAAGCACATTTTCCAACAGATGGTATGCAATATTAATATTATACCAAGGAGGTTGTCTTATAGCCAACTGCCAATATTTTCTATGATTTACTTACACATATTTGACGTAATTTTACCTTCAAGTACATTGGAGAAGAAGAGAAGAAGCAAAAAGATAATATGTGCATACATACACCTTTGACCACATACTTTTATTCTGAAGACAAGGCATGTGACCCAAAAGTCATGTTGCCGATAAGTGCCCTGTGATTGGCTACTTAATACAATGTCCCCGCCCATAGCTAAAAATGGAGTTGTGCTGTATCTGTAAAAATTTAGTTATATCTGTAGAATTGGAGTTGTATCTGTAAAAATGGACTTGTTTCTGTGAAAATGAATTTGCACCCGTAAAAACGGATTTGTATCCGTAAAAACGGAGCTGTATCCGCAAAAGCAGAGTTGAACCTGCAAAAACAGAGTTGTATCTGCAAAGCAGGATTTGTAAGTTGCAAACGTGATGTTTACAAATAAAATTTGCGTTGATATTAGCTCCATATCGTTTGACATTCAGTTAACGTGAATTACTTGTATGTAGGTGGGGCCCCACCTACTGAGGAAGGAAAGGAAAATGCAACCTGAATAAATTGATCCTTTGTACCCTGTTTCAAGATAAACTGTGATTTTCATTGTTTAATTTAATGCAAAAATGCATCCCACAAAAAAATATTTTAAATGCCATGAGAGTAATATAGGTTTTCTGAATGTACCATATGGTTCTTTAAGCGGGACTTTGAATTAGCATAGGCTACTCAGAGAAACTTTAAAGGTTGTTGAAAATAAGAATTGGTTATTACGTATCTGGTAAAAGAGTTGTTAAAATAACCACACAAATAATGTATACAAATGAATTCAAAACATTATTAATACAGCTCTGGAAAAAATTAAAAGACCACTGCACCTTTTTCTTTCCTTTCCAAAAAAGTTGGAAAGGAAGGTTTTGAGTGAGGAACAGAAGGGTTCAAATTAAGAGACCACTGCAAATTCAACTTTTTTGGAAAGGAAAGAGAAAGTTGCAGTGGTCTCTTAATTTTTTCCAGAGCTGTAAGTGAAAATAACATTTACCAATATGAATTCAATACATTTTACACAAGTGAAATCAACATTGTGTTACTATTTATTGAGATACAGTATATATACCGTTATTTTATGGTTAGCAGGATCATTTAATTACTTAGTTGTTCAGTTTATAGATGGGCTGATGAGTGTCAGATCTGAGAGTCATTTGCAATTCGTTCCAGTCATTGTCAGCGGACGACTGAAATTAATGACGGACAAAGGAAGTGGGTTTGAGGAGTAACTAATGAATGACGGACAAAGGAAGTGGGTTTGAGGAGTAACTAATGAATGACGGCCAAAGGAAGTGGGTTTGAGGAGTAACTAATGAATGACAGACAAAGGAAGTGGGTTTGAGGAGTAACTAATGAATGACGGACAAAGGAAGTGGGTTTGAGGAGTAACTAATGAATGACGGACAAAGGAAGTGGGTTTGAGGAGTAACTAATGAATGACGGCCAAAGGAAGTGGGTTTGAGGAGTAACTAATGAATGACGGCCAAAGGAAGTGGGTTTGAGGAGTAACTAATGAATGACGGCCAAAGGAAATGGGTTTGAGGAGTAACTAATGAATGACGGTCAAAAGAAGTGGGTTTAAGGAGTAACTAATGCGTGATATCTACCAAAGCTGCAGCTGAATACACTATTGTTTTTTAGCATGTACTATCCATGAGTGGCACATGTGCCTGGATGTTCCCCTTGTGTATTTAAGCAATCTTTTCCTTAGTTGCACCAACGCCTGCAGAGAATTATTAGCGAAAGGCAAATCTGTGATTTTGTCTGTGCATAATATGTACATACCACATTGGGTTTCATTAAAATATCGGTCCATAGGATATGCTAAAATATAGGTAAAATGTATTCTTTTACACTAATAAAATTGCACATAGGAAAAGTTTTTGCGCCCACTGCTCCTGGGGCTCTTGTTAAAGTTAACACAGGGCCGGATTACCGTATAGGCATTCAGGGCACACTTAATCATTAACTGATGACTTCTGAATGTGTGGAACTGTGTTTCTCTGATTTTGGTGTGAGAGCCCCGTTTCAGTTCCTCCACTGGGAAGTTCAGTGTTTGCAGGCAAGCTGGTTCTGACTTTTTGCAACAGAATCACATGTCCAATACACAGTGATGTGTATCCTTTATGGTCTCCCAGTTAAATGCTTTATTTTTCTCAGATGAAACACGGCCTGAAGGAAACGAGGGTAAGATGTGTTGTTGGACTGTGTGGATCAGAGGATGCAGTTGCATGATTACAATACAACTTCTGCGTTAAATATCAACAACAAACCGGCATCAAATATTTAGGTTAAACACTTTGAAATATTTCACATTTGTTGTGAGCTTTATTTAGTTTGCACAGTACAAGCTATTGAAATAGCTGCAAAACTGCAAACTACAATTTAATAGCTCAACGTAAATACTGTCAAGTATTGGCAAGTATATCACCTATGTATTTGATGATCTTGACTATTTGATCAAGGCCTGAGGGTCTGTGGTATATTGTGTATATACCATGGCTAAGGGGTGTACTTAGGCACAACGTGACAAATATGTAATTTCATTGAACTTCCCCTTTAGTTCATGAAAATTACATTGGTCATCTGTTTTCTTACCTTTAAGATCGTTCTAATGCTAAGGAAATAATACATCCATTTGTCATTATTTGAACTATTCTTTTATGGGGAATAGCGGAAGAACAATAATAATGTACTTGTTTTGTGTGATAACATATCAGTGTGTTTCAATACATTTGGATGCATCTGGTCTTTGGTCTGGATGGGGATTCTGATGCCCCAAATATCACAGTTCACAGTAATCTGAATTATGTGGCCAGAATGTGATGTGTTGAGAATAGTGTCATCTTAGTGTTTGATGTGTGTTATCCCATTACATGTGCATACAGAATGTGTATACTGTAGGGAATGAGAGATGACTGACCTGCGTGGTTTGTTTTTCTTTTTGCTGTCATTCCTATTGAATCTCAACCATTGCATGCAATAGTTTGATAATTTTTTCATCCACAGAACCCATTTTGTGTACGTTTTCAAAAGTTTCTAACCTGTAAGATGTGTCGTTGTGTAGTGTTAGAAGCACTAGAAAAGTCCACAAACACCATTAAGTTTAGCCTTTTCAAGATACAGAGCCAGGTGTAGCACAGGTGTGTGTGAGCATTGTATTCAATCTTTAGGTTGTAGGCGAGCTTTTATGTCTCAAACTTTGTTTAGTGTCTGGGAGAGAACCAAGCACTCAAAACTATTTATTATGATGGGTGTCTAAGCAATAGGGTGGTACTCAGTGACGATAGCAGGGTGGCTCTTCTTGGGCTTAGGGCCTACAATACATGATTTCCATCAAGCTGATATGACTTGTCTCCTCTTTGTCTTTCCTTACCTGCAGAGACTGGTATAGTACTAGCTAGTCCAAGGTGGTTTAGGGTGGGAAGGATAGTACTGCGAGTGTCTAAATACATTTAAAGTCAATGCAAACTGATAAACGGACCAGCAAGAACATTTAAATGGGGAATATGTCAGCCACTCGATTAATTTTGTAGAAACATATTTTTGAAACATTGACTTGAAACATTAACTTCAGATGTCTAATGGTCATTTTGCTTGTTTTTATTTGCATATTGTTGAACATCCATTAATGGTTTGATTTTGGATGTGGAATCATCATATTGTATTTGATAATGCATGACTGCAGCACAATACTTGTTTATAATAAATATTGATGTGTCCTCACATTATGTTGTAAGTGAAGCGCCATAACAAAATGGTATTTGTCATAAACCTCCAAAGCCTTAATGGAATGTTAAGCTATAGCCATTTGCTCCATACATTCGACTCAGCAATGGCTTTAGAGAAAGTTGGATACAAGGCTATCATGAAATAACAATTGTAATGAAACTTCAAAACTGCTTTTCAAGGTGTCATCTGGTATAATACTGTTTAATAACTTTCATGAAGAAACGTATTAATGTTCCACAAATTCACAATAAATAATACACAAATAATATGTGTACTTCATGGTAAAGCTTATAAAATGCTTTACATTTTTTCATTTATTTCTGGGGCTCATGAAAAGTGTGCTGATGTAAATGCTTATCAATTAAAGTTGCTTCCTTAGTTGTGTATACATGTTTATATGTATATGGTTGTGCGATACAAAATGTATCCAAAGTGTGAGACCAAATTGCTTATTCCTTTTGCTTGCTTCCTTGTATGTACAGAATGTAAATTGTCTTTTGCTGTTACAGTATCCAGACAATTAGTCAGTGCCTGCTACAACATTTCAACACTCTTAGAGAAAAGGGTTT
Source organism: Esox masquinongy (assembly GCA_016801175.1). NCBI lineage: Eukaryota > Metazoa > Chordata > Actinopteri > Esociformes > Esocidae > Esox > Esox masquinongy. The sequence continues at coordinate 97,908 of JACXGI010000134.1, forward strand.
TTTGGTTTGTCCCCATAAGTGAAAAAAAAAATGTTTTGGTGCTACAGTAGGCTTTTTCAGAGACCTTTAGTATAGAAAACTGTATATTTAATGTATCTCTAGGTAGCACGACATTTATCACCTGTGAACATGCACACAAAAACACAGACATTAAAACAAATAATTAAGAAAACCACCCTGCAATGGAGCCTTCTGGGAAATTTTATGTACAATTTGATTCTGCAGAAAAAAACATTATCTTAAGCCATTAGTGTATCAATTCCACATGCAGTCTGAAATCTAGGAAAGTGTAATGGGATAGCTCAACAGTAGTTTGGCCAATGTGATATTGAAATTATTAACTAAATTAATTAATTCTAAAACAGCATCTATGTTAATAACGTTTTTGGGCGAGAACATTTTAGTCTCAACATACAGATAAAGACAATTGTGCTTTGAGCATTATTTCTGAAATTTGACAATGGATACCAAAACAACTATGCATTTGATCAATAAAAGTATATTATTTTTAGCTGAGCCAGTTACTGGAATAAGGCTTTAAGTACTAATACATACAAAGTTACACAATAGCGACCATGCGGAAATATCTTGACTTTCATATTCATTTTTTATAAAATGTCTACAAAATCATGGTATGTCTTTTACAGGCTAAGAAAAAAACAATAATTACACAGGTTCCACTTTCTACAAGTCTTGATGCCAGTTGATGTATGACTGGGTGTAGAACACCTCAGTGATTTCCAAAGAACCCTTCGGACTTGCAAAGAATCATCAAAGGACAATTTCCTCCCCCCCAAAAAATAATTGAGCTGTTTTACAACCTTTCTTACTGCAATAATTTCCCATAGAAATACTTTTTGTTCCAAATGTTCCAATCTTCCAATAGAAAAAAGCTATTGGTAGAACTCTATCCCTCACCAAATAACCCCTTTGGAACCCTTATTCATAAGACTGTATTATGGTTATTAATAATGTGCATAACTTAAGAAGGTCTGATACTGGCCTGCTTTCTTTTCTCTGCGTGTGCACGTGTGCATGTTTGTGTTTGGAAATGTGTTCTTCAGTTCTTCTCTCCTACCACAGAGGTTGCAGGACTTGCAGGACTGTTTCTTGAATACCCCAAGAACACGGTTGCTACTGCAGGTCAGACAAACACCTCTGGCCATTTATTAGCGCTAGCTTAATCTCAGAATGCATTTATCTACTGTGTCGGTCTTACTATTTTTATTCACTTTAGCTACTTTTGCATTACAATTTTGTCTTACCGACCTGTTTACCTGAAGTTGACACGTTTAAGCCGTAAATATTTTTGTAAATGTAAAACTTACAAGGAAAAATATTTTTGTATTGGTTTTCTTAATGTTGATTTTGAATGGCAGGAACGGACATGACGTTTATCGCCAAAGTTGACTCATCTACTCTAACAAGGAAACCCACCATTAAATGGCTGAAGGGGAAATGGATGGACCTAGGCAGCAAGGCGGGAAAACACATGCAGTTCAAAGAGACATATGACAGAAACACAAAGGTAGGTCTACGCCTGCTAAAGGGCGGGTTTGGTAGATGTGGGAGGAAAAACTTGCGTGAATTTTTACTTACAGACCTGTCTCACATAAAGAGACATACACACACACACACATTCTAACGCGTTCTAATCCTCTTAGATCTACACCTGGGAGATGAAGGTAATCAAGGTGGTCCCTGGTGATGCTGGAGCCTATAGGTGTGAGGTGGTCTCCAAAGACAAGTGCGACAGCTGTGCTTTTGAAATCTCTGTGGAGGGTGAGTGCAAAGAGCGTTAAAATTCATTCATATCAACTCCTCCCCTTTTTGATATATAGAATGTATCTCACGGTTGTCCTGATGGTAACACTACGCTATTTAGTGCATGTTTTTTTACATTAAAACAAATTTAGCAAGATTTCTTGCAACCAGGAAATCATGCATTGGTGACTGGCCCCAACCACAAAATTAAAACAGCATTTCCATTCAAACACCAAAGCCAGGCTAGTGGGGAGAAAGCAGTGTAGAGAAAGCAAATATCACAACCAATCATAACACTGGCAGGTATGTTACTTAATTCCATAATTATTGCAAATATACAGTCCCCAGCAAAGCATTACTTCTCATCTTTTGGCACTCTACAACAAAAGTTTTCTTTATCAGTGATTCACAAGCAGCAGTAGTTTTTGGGGTAATTTTTTGTCATAGATTATATGGACAAATCACAATTTGGCGAAGGTAATGTTTAAAGTGGGATGGCAACTTTGAATATGATAAATGATTTGTGCAAGATTATATAGCAATAAAGTCTAAATGTATTGTAGATTAAAAATCATATGTAAATTTATGGTAAAAAAATTGTCAAAAACAGAGGAAGGTGGAGTTCTGCTTAGAGTTTTCTTTTGCCAGGGAGGAGACTTTTCTTACATCCCGTTCACTGCGTTAATCAAAATTGTTAATGGCATTCCAACCAGAAGTACAAGACCCTTTTTTTCTGCTAGACCCATAACAGTATGTATTCTACAGTATGTATATTATGCAATCCCTCTTTTTCCAGCTGTGCAAACGGAGGATAAAGATGTTATGGCTGCATTCAGAAGAACGTAGGTATTTTTTCATTAATGTTTGCCCTTTAAAAAAAAAAAAGCATACAAATATAAGAATGTGTCAGCGTGCGTGTGTGCACGTGTGTGTATGTTTTACAGGCTTTGTTTTTCATTTCAATTTCATTGTTTATTTTATTTTCTGTTTGGGTATGGCAAAATAATTTAAATCATAATGACAATGTTGTCCTCACAAGTTAGAAGCAGGTTCTCCACGCTAGCATAGGTTTTTAACACCCACCAGCACAGTGCAACTGTTCACATAAGAGATTTTTATTAATTAATAAAATATTATTTTATGTTAATTCCTTTTACATTAAGTTAGACTTTTGGTAACAAAATGGGGACTCATCAGGGATATTTTATGTGGGTGTATACACCGATCAGCCATAACATTATGACCACCTGCCTAATATTGTGTAGGTCCCACTTTTGCCGGCAAAACAGCCCTGACCTGTCGAGGCATGGACTCCACTAGGCCTCTGAAGGTGTGCTGTGGTATCTAGCACCAAGATGTTAGCAGCAGATCCTTTAAGTCCTGTAAGTTGCGAGGTGGGGCCTCCATGGATCGGACCTGTTTGTCCTGCACATCCCACAGATGCTCGATTGGATTGAGATCTGGGGAATTTGGAGGCCAAGTCAACACCTTGAACTCGTTGCTGTGTTCCTCAAACCATTCCTGAACCATTTTTGCTTCGTGGCAGTGTGTATTATCCGGCTGAAAGAGGCCAATGTCATCAGGGAATACCGATGCCATGAAAGGGTGCACATGGTCTGCAACAATGCTCAGGTAGGTGGTACAGTATGTGTCAAAGTAACATCCACATGAAAGGCAGGACCCAAGGTTTCCCAGCAGAATTTTGCCCAAATCACACTGCCTCCGCCGGCTTGCCTCCTGGAGCCATGTGTTCTCCAGGTAAGCAATGCACATGCACCCAGCCATCCATGTGATGTAAAAGAAATCGTGATTCATCAGACCAAGCCACCTTCTTCCATTGCTCTATGGTCCAGTTCTGATGCTCATGTGCCCACTGTAGGCGCTTTCATCAGTGGACAGGGGTCAGCATGGGCACCCTGACTGGTCTGCGGCTATGCAGCCCCATATGCAACAAACTGCGATGTACTGTGTGCTCTGACATTTTTCTATCAGCACCAGCATTAACTTTTTCAGCAATTTGAGCTACAGTAGCTTGTCTCTTGGATCGGATCACACAGGCCAGCCTTTGCTCCCCATGTGCATCAATGAGCCTTGGCCGCCCATGACCCTGTCGCCGGTTCATCGCTTTTCCTTCCTTGGACCACTTTTAATAGGTACTGACCACTGCAGGCCGGGAACACCCCACAAGGGCTGCAGTTTTGGAGATGCTCTGACCCATTCGTCTAGCCATCACAATTTGGCCCTTGTCATGGTCGCTCAAATCCTTATGCTTGCCCATTTTTCCTGCTTCTAACACATCAACTTTGAGGACAGAATGTTCACTTGCTGCCTAATACATCCCACCCATCTGTCAGTGGTCTTAATGTTATGGCTGATTGGTGTATATGTAAAACAGTCTTAATCAAAAACGATGGATTGTCAATGTGGAGTTAAGTTAAGCTTAGCTTGGCAACACAAGATATAGACATAGCTCTTGTGAAAGCTTCTCATAATCAGAAATGGAACTAATTATCCTGACATAAAGAGAGTTGTTCGTATATCACATTTGTTTAACAAAGGAATAAGCAGATAATGTGACAGCTAGTTGTAGCCACCCAGTACATTTTCAATAAATATACTGAATGCAATACAATAAATAATCCCTTTAATAAACCACATACACAAATGTTATAGCATTTTGGGTTATATGGCACACCACAGTAGTAAAACACTATAAGTGTTTATTTTACTTTAGAACATACCTACATTGTGTCAGCATTCAGTACATGAAATGGGAACATTGTTGGGATATTTGGATACAAATTAAAAACCAGAGTGTCCAGCCCAAAATGAAAGAATTAAAAGTCCATAACACTATTTTTTGCATGCATGTGTGGGTGGCTGCACAAATATGTACTTTTATGACAGAGAGCTATTAATAATAATTTTCTCAGAATGTCTTAAAAAGTTTTTCCAAATATACATATTTTTTATCTATGTATAGATACAATTAATCTATCTTTTCTTGTATAATAGTATTTGGTCTTATAGATATACTTGATCTAAAATGACAATATGTTTTACCTACTTAGGGATGCTGGAGAGGATGACGGTGACCTGGATTTCAGTGCATTGCTGAAAGCTACCAAGAAGTGAGGAATGCGTACACTACGTAATCTATGTAGGGATCACACTGTACCTCCACAGATTAGAGATCAGAAAGATTTAAAAAAACAAAAACTGTTCTATAAATTGTCTATAGCCGTCCTTGTGGAGGAATCTTTTTTCTAGAACTTTTTCTTTTTCTATAATGTTTTCTACCTACTGTAAACAGGCAGATCAATTCTTATCTATATTTCACTAAGTGGTATATTACTCAGATCAGAAAAAGAGTTTTTTGATTGTTGAAAAGAAACGTGTAATAGTTTCAAAGGAAAAACCTTAGAATCAGTTGAATGCAACCTATCTTTAATAAGACTTTAGGTGTGGCTTAACGAGAGTTATTTCTGGCAAGAGTGTAAGAATTTAGTAACAGTTACAAAAAGAGTCCTCACTAATTGAGTGTAGATTATCTCTCCAAGATTTAATCTGTCTTTATCGCATGCCTTCATCGTTATCACTTTCTTCCATCCCTACTTTATTCTTCCATCTTTCTTCTACAGAAAGAAGAAGCCAGCTGAAGAGGCGCCGCAGATAGACGTGTGGGAAATCTTGAAAAATGCTAAACCCAGCGAGTATGAGAAGATTGCTTTTGAGTACGGCATCACGGACCTGAGGGGTCTGCTCAAGCGTCTGAAGAAAATGAAGACTGTTGAGCCCAAGCACAGCGATGGTAAGAAGCCCTTCTTACCAAGGGCAGTAAAGGAAAAATTTGAATGTATGATACCGACTGGCACTACCTTGCCAACATTTGCACCCAATGTCGTGTTCTCGGTTTTACCTGCAGCTTTCCTAAAGAGAATGGAAGCAGCCTACACTGTGGATAAGGGAAAGAAAATTGTACTGTCAGTTGAAGTGGTTGACCCAAATGTCCAGGTCAGATGGTTGAAGAATGGTCAGGAAATAAAATCATCAGCCAAGTAAGCATACAAATACACACACACATACGCAGCACACACGTCCTAGCAGAGGTTGCTAAGTGATTGAGGTATGATGAGAACCATGATGAGTAAAGGCTGAAGCCCAACTTGAGAAAGGAATCTTTGAAGCACATATTTTGTCTATAGGAATAATAAAAAATGCTTTTATTAGTTTGCATATTTATTTGTAATATTTGGTGTTTTAAATATTTATGTTTTGCCACATTTAACTTATTGTAGAGGCACCTATTGTTTGCTGTGTCCCTAAACCTAATCTGTAATCTTCTAATCTCGTGTTAAATACCCCCGCCCGGTTATGTCGGTGACCTAGCCAATCAACATAACCTGAAATTACAACACTGTCACAGCCCTTGTGAAACTGGAACCTTTGCATTACTCTCGCATTGATGTCACTCGCATCTCTTTTTAGGATGGGGCCATACGTAACTTAGTGACATAATACTACTGTAGCAGGGGGAAGTGAAAGTAAAATGGCCTTTCACAAAGATAGCCACTGATGAATTCAAGAAATATATGTCACTGGGTTCTTTATTTACTGCAATAACATATAGTCCTTGTGGCATAGTCACACAAGGAAATGGTTTTGTTTTCTTCAAAAGCAGTTTTCTATCTTGTAAGCCACCCATTGAATAATCTCTGTCAAAAGGCAAAGTACAGTAGGCCTATCTATTTTTGTCTTCTCTCTGAAGTGCTTTGGTAGTGCAAGGGCCTCTCTCTGAAGGGGGGTGGGGGAAGCGGGGTGCAATGCTAGATATGTGATTAATAGGCCCTATCTGATTCACTGCAGGATAAGATGTCGGAGACTGGCAGCGCTAGAAAATAGCTCTCTAAAATTATCTTTCCAGTACAACTCCATAATTCAAAATGCCTCTGCCATCAACAAATGTATTCATAGGATGTAAAAATCAGATCTTAGAGATGACCAAGTTTTATCATGTCCTGCATATACACTCCAAGGGATAGTTTTACAGGACAAAGATTAAGCCAAGTCCACTGGGCTTGCTCTTTTTGTCTCAGACTATAGGCTTGATCTCTGTCCACAAAACCGGTCCTTAATCCACAGTCAGTTCTGAATCATTATCATAGCTACACAGTCTCACGCAAAAACATACAAAAAGTAATGTTGAGTGTTTTTTTGCATTTTGAGTTTTGAATGACCCGATTCAGGCGAAACTGGAACCTTTGTTTAGTACCCCCACTAGGTGCGATGATAGGCGCGTTTAAAGGATGCCTGCGATTTTGTACCGGAGACGCGGCATGAGATTTTTGTTTTCTAACCTCAACCCTAACCTTAATCCTTAATCAACCTGCATTTTCTTGGCTAACCTTACTGGAGAATTACAAAGTATGTCACTTTAGTGTCTATAACCTTACGAAGTGTTATGAAGGGCAGTGCTTCCCTTCATGTACATCCAAATGTGGGCGTCGACATCACCAACATGAATTTGCACAAATTGGGTCTCCCTGAAATGCACAAAACGCACGAAATATGGCCTGTACATTTTTGCGTTATCACACAAATTGGGCCTTCTTAAAATGCATGAAAACACACAAAATCCTCAACATTACTTTTTGTACATTTTTGTGCAAATTCACCGTGAGACGGTGTTGATTATAAACATAGTTTCGTCAACTGTATTATACTTCATAGACAGTACGTTAGATTCCTTAGTACTATAATAATGTTGGTGAAGACCTTGAGATGGGTGTGAAGTATTGGACTAAGCAGAGTAGCATATCGCTGCCAGCACTTTAACCCTTATGGTGAGGTGTCAGAGGCTTGGATTCACCAACAAATGTAGCCTCAACAAAGATATACAAAACAACGAGTTTACAGAACAGTATGGGATAGATAAGCATCCTACACCCTACGCAGCAATTTCAAAGAGCATAGACGTGTAACACTATTTCTGTCCATTTTTGATCCATGAACAAAATTAATGCAACCGGAAGTCAGGGGAGAGCCATCTTTAATCAGCATGAGTCTACGATGTTGACCTTCCATAGTTCTTACATGTCCTCCAATAATTACAAAGTTAACACAGTCTTTTATGCCAGGACACATGGGAGGCGGTCAGTGGTCATAACCAGGCATTACACAGTCCAATATCCTCCAATAAGAAAGGTTTATCCTACAAAAGACCCTTGTATGGTATGTTCAAACCTATGGTCGGTCAATGGGCCTATCCATAGAGCCTATGACAGTCACATGGACAGCTCCTAACAGGAGGTATGGACAGGATGTATGGACAGGATGTGTGGGGCCCATCTGTAACGGGCATCACGTCCTATGCATTGTCCTTTTTTCAGAGTTAGTCAGCACATATGCGCTGTGTTAAGTTTCTCATGCCCATTTCCTCTCAACACTGACACTGCATGAAAAGGCCTGTTTCGGAGTATGTCCATACAAGTAAAGATCTTTGTAATGGTGACAGGTAAAATGCCAGTACAGAGAAGTCGCGATATAAAACAATTTTAACCAGTCGTAAGAAGTCAGCTCTTGACATTTCTGGAAACTCCTCAAACTTTGCACATGCAAATTAGTTCTTAACACTTGTCTTTTGTCCTCATTCTAATTTCATCAGTTTACACTCAGCAGGCAACCTAAAGTTAAAAAGCAGTATACTTAAAGTGTTGTACTTTTGGAGAAAAACTAGTGTAGAAATAGTTTATTGAGTGAAAATGGACCCAGTTATTTTAAAATGTTGTATACTTGTATATAATATAATTTAAATCAAATAATTGTATCCATTTTAAATATTGCATTTAACACTAGAACCACCAGAGACCAACGCTGTTTGGCGTCATTAGCATACGAATCGTCACTATTAGCATACACATTCTCCTCCGCTGCATCACCGTCCAGCCAGAGTTCATCTACTGGGTCACCAACTATATAGAATAGTCTAAAAAATAATTATTTACAGAATTTGTTTGCTTTGAATGGTTCATGAATTGGAAGAATACAAGAATGTGTTTGTATTGAAGGTCTTATCATACAAAAAAAACATTTAAGAAAAAAATACAAAGCAAGATTATTTCTCAGAATGCAGGCTATAGTATTTTCATTAGTTTATTAGGACCTACAAATGTACAAAATGAAAATTACATGGCCAATCTAAAGATGACATGATTTGTCTGTAAGTGACATGAATAAGTTGTTGAAAAACCGAGAGGAGTTTTTAGAAAAAGACAAGGGCCCGGTTTCCCGATAACGTGGCACTTACAACGGTTTAACAATGTATGTAGCCTTAACAGGGTTAAGGCTGCAAAACATGACTTAGTACTTGGTGGCAAAACCCTTGTTGGCAATCACAGAGGTCAGACGTTTCTTGTAGTTGGCCACCAGGTTTGCACACATCTCAGGAGGGATTTTGTCCCACTCCTCTTTGCAGATCTTCTCCAAGTCATTAAGGTTTCGAGGCTGACGTTTGGGAACACAAACCTTCGGCTCCCTCCACATATTTTCTATGGGATTAAGGTCTGGAGACTGGCTAGGCCACTCCAGGACCTTAATGTGCTTCTTCTTGAGCCACTCCTTTGTTGCCTTGGCCGTGTCTTTTGGGTCATTTTCATGCTGGAATACCCATCCACGACCCATTTTCAATGCCCTGGCTGAGGGAAGGAGGTTCTCACCCAAGATTTGACGGTACATGGACCCGTCCATCGTCCCTTTGATGCGGTGAAGTTGTCCTGTCCCCTTAGCAGAAAAACACCCCCAAAACATAATAATGTGTTTCCACCTCCATGTTTGACAGTCGGGATGGTGTTCTTGGGGTCATAGGCAGCATTCCTCCTCCTCCAAACACGGCGAGTTGAGTTGATGCCAAAGAGCTCGATTTTGGTCTCATCTGACCACACCACTTTCACCCAGTTCTCCTCTGAATCATTCAGATGTTCATTGGCAAACTTCAGACGGGCCTGTACATGTGCTTTCTTGAGCAGGGGGACCTTGAGGGCGCTGCAGGATTTCAGTCCTTCACGGCGTAGTGTTACCAATTGTTTTCTTGGTGACTATGGTCTCAGCTGCCTTGGGATCATTGACAAGATCCTCCCGTGTAGTTCTGGGCTGATTCCTCACCGTTCTCATGATCACTTCAACTCCATGAGTTGAGATCTTGCATGGAGCCCCAGACCGAGGGAGATTGACAGTTCTTTTGTGTTTCTTCCATTAGCGAATGATCGCACTAACTGTTGTCACCTTCTCACCAAGCTGCTTGGCGATGGTCTTGTAGCCCATTCCAGCCTTGTGTAGGTCTACAATCTTGTCCCTGACATCCTTGGACTGCTCTTTGGTCTTGGCCATGGTGGAGAGTTTGGAATCTGATTGATTGATTGCTTCTGTGGACAGGTGTCTTTTATACAGGTAACAAGCTGAGATTAGGAGCAATCCCTTTAAGAGTGTGCTCCTAATCTCAGCTCGTTACCTGTATAAAAGACACCTGGGAGCCAGAAATCTTTCTGATTGAGAGAGGATCAAATACTTATTTCGCTCATTAAAATGCAAATCAATTTATAACATTTTTGACATGCGTTTTTCTGGATTTTTTTTGTTGTTATTCTGTCTCTCACTGTTCAAATAAACCTACCATTAAAATTATAGACTGATCATTTATTTGTCAGTGGGCAAACATACAAAATCAGCAGGGGATCAAATAATTTTTTCCCTCATTGTACATCCTCTCACTCACTTGTTATATATTTTTTTCTAAATAAATTTGTAACAACTGTTGTGTTAATTTTATTCGTTCTATTGCCTTAATATTAACTGTTTGCGATCACTCCTCGCATGTTGAGGGCGGCGCTATTTCACAGAAACAGTGAAGTGCCTGTTACGATGGACTAGCGAATGGTCCGGAGCACTCTTTAATTAACGAGCGATGTTACGTGCCACTTAATGAACGATGCTTTCGGGAAGCACACTGATAAAATAATGAGGCACTTACGTGCATCTTATGACCATCTTAGTGCTTTGGGAAACAGGGCCAAGGTCCATTTCTCCAAATAAACAGGCTATGCAAAAGGCGCATCTTTGCAGGTCTCTCCCGGGGGTTCTAGTGGGGCTATTGAGTTGATGTCGAATTGTCGAGTAGCCTAGATTGTTTGTATTATGTTTCAATAATAGCCTAATTAATTTGTTGAATGGTCATGGAAATCTTGTATTCAATTTGTAAATTCATTCAAATTCAACCATGGCTCTATAATTCATCTGGGAGTATCACACATTCATCCATTAATGTCATGCATTCAGTGAGGGGTGATTAGCGCCTGGGTACTAACGCTAAGGGGCATGTGCTTTTGGCGGATTAAGTCCGTAAAAAAAAGTTAATATTTTCTAAATAGTTTTCCGTTTGTGAGTTTAGAATTCTAACAATGTAATATACGCCTATTTAGGAAAAGTCATGGAAGGAGGAGGGTGTAGCTTTCAAAATGGCAGTTTTATTTTAATTACAATCTCAAACGCCAATTGGCGTAGGCATTTGGTGGTTCTAGTGTTAAAAGCACTTAGCTTCTCCAGGTTCCCCAGAGGGTCTGAGCATGTGCATCGTTGGGCAGGCCGACGTGGTTGGTGCTGGAAGGGCAGTAAAGTGCAACTGAGGTAGTTATTAGTTTACTCACTTGATGAAATCAGATATCAAAAAGTGAGTGAAATTCACATCAAAAACAATGGCATCTTTTTGCCTTGACTTCCTGCCATAATTTACTGTTTCACATTTGTGTCATACTTCTATCTCCCAGGTGAGTTTTTATTATTTTGTGAGGAATATCTTTCAGGAACTTCTCCCTCTCCTGAAACACAATGATTTTCAATATAATGTGCAAATGCTTTAGGCTAGCAGATTCTTTTTTGAGGGTTACTGTCATAGGAAAAAAACAGGAAGAGTCTATCATGAAGATATGCAGACTGAGCTGTACTGAGATGTACAACAGCAGTGATGATAATCTTTTTTTTCTTGAAAATATGTAATATCTATATAGTTAAATGGATTGCACGTTTCATCATAATGTTGTTTTGAACATTTGTTTTGGGCCTGATGTCAAACTAGGAATTCTACTCAATGCATCCTCATAAGGAGCTGATGAAGATTTGGTCTAAAATGCATTTACAGACTTGAAAATACAATACTATCCACAATAAAAGCAAATAATTTGTATATGAACCATTTTTTTTTTTGATTTTGATGTTAACAATTTGATTTTTGATGTAGTATAACAAAATATCAGGAATATAAGGGAGTCCTCAAATGTTACCTAGCTAATGCTAGTATTGCAAGTTATTTGGACTGACATTGCTAGCTTATGACAACATTGTCATCTGTCAAAGTGCATTTGATGATAAGATGTTGATAATGATTGCAACATTGTTTTCTACTAAATACTAGCCTACTTTAGCAATGTTCAAATCACCTTTAGGGCAATGTAGACACATAGGTAATTAGACTCTATTTAAATATAACTACAAAATTCTGAATTACAGAAAACTGTAGGTTGACATTTTAGTCAAGTGTTGATGTTGGTTACAAATGTGTTATAATGTAATCTTCAAAATCTGGTGAACATTATGACGTTTAGTATTGGACATGATTGTGCCACTTGACCTCTCCTAATGTCCGTACATCCGTCTGTCTTTTCCTTTTATCCGTGTACCAGGTACATCATAGAACAAAATGGCAACATCAGGACGCTTACCATCAACAAGTGTACCCTGGCAGATGACGCTGCATATGAGTGTGTGATTGATACAGAGAAGTGCTTCACCGAGGTCTTTGTCAAAGGTACATCTCTTGCTCACTAATCTACAGTATATCTGTTACAATACGTCAGTGTTGTTTTTAATCAGTGTTGATTTTTTAAATGCTGGATCTCAAAAAGAAACAGATCATTATATAGGTGAACGCGTCTGTTGTACTGCCACAGTCCGGTGTGAATATAAATGTTTTTGCCGTCTTTTCAGTGTTTGCAACATGTATATAAGTAACTGTTTAATATTAATAATAGCCCGAATATATAAGACCATTTTTGTTAACGGTTGTGTTCGGACTTGGAACCGGTTTCCCGATAACGTGGCATTTACAGTACGACGGTTTAACGATGCACATAGCCTTAAGACGGACTTTGTTACGACGGACCTACGCTTGTTTCCCAAACCATATGTCACTCTTTATAAAGTGCATCCTAAGTGCCATGTTACAGCCGTTTGGAATGGAATGAGGCCATGTTTGGCGTTTGGAATGGTATTAGGCCATGAATACGGTTTGAAATATAGCCTATTGCATTTCAGCCACTTCAGCCAATCAAAATCATATCTCCGGAAATCGATCACGTGACATCCAATTACCAATAGCTATATAAATATGATACTTAAGTCACATAGCAATAAACACATGATTGGTTAACTGTGAATATTAATCATAGTGGGAAAAATCTATTCTAATTGTTTGGAATAAAAATGCAGCACAAGAGAAAATAAGCATTCAGAGCTGAAGAAATCAATGCTTTTCTTGGCGAAGTAGAGAGGCACCAGGGGTGAAGCTCAGCTTTCTCTCCCATGGGTGCAAACCTTACCCGCTAAAATGTTACTATTGCTACCTGATTTCCCAACTTAAAGATAGAGGCAGATAATATTTATATTTAATACTCACAAAAAATATGTAAGTTTCATGTACCATGATGAACAGACGCTTGTTATAGACAAAACGTACCTGAGGTTAAAAAACTTCGCTGCTAGCTGCTGTTGGACCTGGATCATAACTGTATCTCCCCTATCGCTATAAGCTGCGATGCTGCTCCCATCACTGTAACGTCAGATCAATCTACCTTCTCATGCTTCAAGAAGGGTCTGTCTGCGGCCGGTGGCAGGGATGATCCGCCCAGGGAAGATGCGCCCATGGAAACTCCGCCCATATAGAACCCCTCCCCCTCTTCCAATTAGTTCCTCGAAGCTTGCGGCGTCTGGTTTCTTTCGCATTATGCACTGACTTGTTTATTTCCTTAAAGATGAAAAACGTTGTCCGTATCTAACGATTTTATCGCGTCTAAAATAGTGAAGATCCCATCATGTTTTCTTTTTACTGTAAAAACAATGAATATCGATGGAGAGTGATTTGATGAAATATGTAAAACAAAATAAAAAATAACAACGGGCAATAAACTCAGTAATCTTACTTAACTCAGTGAGGGAGTTCGAACTGAATGACGCCTGGCTTTGTTAGCAGCAAAAGCACCGTCTTTACAAACGTCTTTTTGAGTTTGTAAACGCTTCTCTTGACTTGGTTTTTATGAGTTGGGGAAGGTGAAATCGGAAAGGTGCACTGTCACGGGAAATGTGAGATTAACTCTTATTGTAACTAAGAACTTGGAATACAAGGAGAGACGTGCAGTGACACAAATATCACAATTAATAACAAATAAAAAAATTGGATTCTAAAAAATAGACACCATTTGGGGTGTAACGTTACACGTATCCGTACCGCTTGGTAGAGGACATTCAGTTTGTCACGCATTGTGATCCGAATGGATAAGGTCTAGTTTTAATGTTGCGCGTTACTTTTTTGTTTGCGGAACTAAAATTCTGAACTCCGAGTTTCCCCGCAGAGATGGATCTTGGAGCCGTAACTTAGCAACTGAAGTAGCCTAGCACGTGATGCTGCTTAGTAAATAAATATGATGAACACAAACAACAAGCCCGTGACAAAACTTTATGTGCCTTTTGTTCAGGGATTTATGGACAATTAGCCACTGTTTACAAGTTTATAACTTCATAATAAATGAAAAGAACTGTTATGTTTTGCATGTCTTTTTTCCATTGTACCCCTAAGAACTATTGTTTTATAGACCTCCCTAACCATGCAAAGGGAAAGCGAATAGTTCAGTATAGTATACACTAGTATTATTGTAGTACAGCATCCATAATAGGAACATTATCATTCCTCCCCAGAAACTCCGTTCTTCCTCCTCCTCAGTCATCACCCCTCCCTTGGTCAAGTATCCGCTCTCCCCTTGTCAAACATCACCCGTTTAAGCTTCAGTCCTCCCCTGGTCAATCATCAGCCCTCCCCTGGTCAATCGTCAGCCCTCCCCTTGTCAATCGTCAGTCCTCCCCTGGTCAATCTTCAGTCTTCCCCTGGTCAATCTTCAGCCCTCCCCTTGTCAATCGTCAGTCCTCCCCTGGTCAATCGTCTGCCCTCCTCTAGTCAAACATCAGCCATCCCCTTAGTAAAGTATCAGCTGCCCCCATTCAAAAGTATACGATTTTTCCCCGCGAATAAAACAAGCAGAAAAACTGGAAGAGAGCGGATACTTGACCAAGGCAGGGGTAACGTTTGACTGGGGGAGGGGTGATGACTGAGGAGGAGGAAGAACGAAGTTTCTGGGGAGGAATGATAATGTTCCTAATATGGATGCTGTAGTGAGCGTTTTTGTATTGATGGAGCATCCCTGGGCAGAGCTTCCTTGCCATGGGCCAAAGAGGAACGAATTGGAATAGGCGGAGGGTGTTCAATATGGGCGGAGCTTCCCTGGGCAGATCTTCCCTGCTGTGAGCCACAGACAGACCTTATTGGATGCTTCGACAACTTTACTAAAGATGTTTCTCAAGGGCACTTATCATTATATTTATTTTATAATGTATTGCTTTTCTTTCCTCTGAAAGGCAGACAAATCTACCTTCCACTTCTAAGTGGGACGTAACGAGCGATGTTACGTGCCACTTAAGTAACGATACTTTCAGGAAACGCACCAATAGGATAACGAGGCACGTGCATCTTACAATCATCTTAGCGCTTTGGGAAACCAGGTCCTGGTCTGTTCAATCAACACACAAGCAGAGAGACGATCGCTTTTGCCTGGGGCCACCAGGGTTCTTCAGGTCTATATGGCTAGCTGTTTAAATACGTTATCTATTATCTATTCGGGCGCTGGATGCCTCTCGCTGCTGTACTGCAATGCTAGCCCTGTTTTCACTGCGGCACACATCAACTACAGGTTGTCAAGCAAGCTATCGTGGTAGTCTGGTTCCAGCAAATTTGTTTTTTAGGTTAAACGGGGAGAGGGGTATGCCGCGCGCTAAGTCTGCATTTCTAAACGATTATTATAGTGCCACCAAGAGGCCAATCAGTGACATTTAGTAAATGCTGGATATCAGTGACAAGACTCATTAAACATCCAAATTCCAACTAAATTGTGAAAGTGGTGTCTAAGATACTGATTGTGACATACGAGATCGAACCACAATGCCCCCTTCAGTTTCATCAGGAAAAAATTTAAATAATAACTGTTGGTGGTTGGAATGTTATCCTAACCTACCTATAGGTAAAAAGTTTTGTACTCTCACTCATTTTTCTAAGCGACTTTGCCCATTATGGCCACCAACAATAAATATTCACAATGTGCACTTACAATATTGTGTACGTCCTAGTATTAAGGAAATTTATATGGCAAAAACTTGTCCTCTTCAGAGCCCCCAGTGACCATTACCAAGCTGCTGGATGATTACCATGTGGTGGTTGGAGAAAGGGTGGAGTTTGAGGTGGAGGTGTCTGTCGAGGGAGCCCATGTTAATTGGTCAGTAAGCCTCTGGGGAATGCTTTATTTTGCAACATTGTTTAATGAGGTGTCATTACATTATATTAACATGATATTATCTAAGAAACTGTGTAAGACATTTCTGATTTTGTTACTTAACTCAAGGTTGGGAGGTTGTGTAGCCTAGTGCTCTAGAACCTCGGGCCAGTAAACAGAAGTTTGCTGGTTCTAGACCCGAGCCTGGCTGGAGAAAAATCTGCCTTTCTGTCTGTGAGCCAATAGTTCACCTCATTTAATTTCAGGTCACTGCTGAAAATGGCAATGTGTTCTCATTCATATTACAATGGTAATAAACTGGTAAAGGAAGTTGAACTTGTAAGGCCTGAGCCATTTTATGTTCTCAGTTTCTCTACAGTTCACAAAAATGTCACCATGTCACCTTCTCTCCTTTTTTAGGATGTTTGAGGACAAAGAGCTCTCCAGGGACTCCTCAAAGTACCGCTTCAAGAAGGACGGATTGAAGCACATGCTCATCATCCAAGAGGCTTCACTGGAGGACATTGGAATGTACTGGTGCTTCACCAATGGCGGTCAAACCAAAGGGGAGCTAGAAGTTGAAGGTGCCAATCAGTTTTTGAATGACATCCCACCCTCTCCCAATTCAATTAATTCCCCTCTCACTTCTGTCTTTGTCTCTCTCACTTGGTTGCCCCGCCCCCCGCCCCTCAGAAAAGGAACTGGAAGTTTTGCAGAGTATTGCTGACCTCACGGTGAAGGCGGAGGATATGGCTGTGTTCAAGTGTGAGGTGTCTGATGACAAGGTGACAGGAAAATGGTTTAAAGATGGTGTGGAGGTGAAGGCCAGCGATCGCATCAAAATGACCCATGCCGGAAGGTACAGGACTGAAGTGGTTGGGTGTAGGTTATATGTCAAGTGACTGCACTCATGTGTTTGTGTCTTTAGATTGTGCTAATATTTTGCTTGAATTTTCATGAAATGTTTAATTTACAGAATGTAGAGTGCTTGATGGACTATATTACTCTTGGTTTGATTTCTGGATTGTATTCTGGAATTACAAGAATTTGTGCTTGAATCTAGCGAATCCGCGTCCTTAATCTGTTTTAGAATCCATCGGCTGACCATAGATAGCGTCAAGCCCGAAGATGCTGGAGACTACACATTTGTCCCAGATGGATATGCTCTCTCGCTGTCTGCCAAACTCAACTTCCTGGGTAAGTGGTGGACATTTTTAAAGATCCAGAAAATCACATCACGCCTATACTGTGGTATACTGCTAGTGAAGCCCCTTAACATTCATTCAGGTCACATTAAAATAAATAATGATTAAATGCATTTTCTCCGCCTTTCAACAGAAATCAAGATTGACTACGTCCCCCGCCAAGGTAAGTAGATATCATAATATTTGAGTCTTGATTCATATTAATATATGTTATATATTGATATTCAGTAGATATGTACAGAAAATGAATGATAAGTAGAAACCGTATAATAAACCAACATTTACATCTTCTTTACCTTTGCCTTAACATTTATATATGCACATTCACTTATGTTAAAAGACCCACCCAAGATCCACCTGGACACCACCGGAAACATGGTTTCCCAGAACACTATCATTGTTGTGGCTGGTAACAAGCTGCGTCTGGACGTAGAGATTACCGGGGAGCCTGCTCCCACTGTCACCTGGACAAAGGGAGATAAGGTAGGGAAATGCTGCTGTAGTTTCCATTAAGAAGCTGTATTTACAGTCTCTGGTAATTCTTTACCTCGAGTTTTACCTCAACAGTTTTCGGTATGGTTTTAGTGGATAGTAGGGTTTTAACATGATCAACCTTTCCTCATGAAAAATGTATCAATCTCTACATAAAATAAATAATTCCCGGAACAACAATATAAACTCAACATGTAAGTTAAAATTCTAGTTAAAGTTCATGTAAGGAAATCATTTAGTTGAAATAAATTCACGAGACCCTATGGATTCCATTATGGATTCCATCTTATATCTCAGCTTATGGGACATGGGATAAACGCTTTAGTTTGTATTTTTGATCAGCACACATCTATATGATTAAACTCTCCTACAATTCTAAAATCATGACACAGAACAAACCTTTGTTTTCTGCTAACAATTCTTCTCATGGGCATGTTTCATTTCCTATTTCTCAGCCAATCACCGCCATGGAGGGACGTGTGAGGACGGAAGCCAGGAAGGATCTGAGCTGTTTCGTCATAGAGGGGGCGGAGAGAGAGGATGAGGGCAACTACACAATCACTGTCACTAATCCCGCTGGGGAGGACAAGGCTAATCTGTTCGTCAAGATTGTTGATGTGCCTGACAGCCCAGAGAATGTCAAGTGTACCTCAGTTGGGGAAGATTGTGCCACCATCATCTGGGAGCCTCCTAAGTTTGATGGCGGGGCACCGATCAAAGGTACAGTTAAGATATTCACTTTTTTTATACACTGAAACACTTAAAAGACAAACTGGATTGATGATAAATGAATGGATGGAGGAATGGGCGGATGGATAAAGGGATGAAGGCATGGATAGATTATGGTTAAAGGGAGGGTAAATGATGGATTAATTGAGGATGGATAGATGGATGAATAGAGGCATCATTGGTTGATTGCGCGGCCATTCTCATCCTCTCTCTTGCTCAGGCTATCTCATGGAGAGGAAGAAGAAGGGCTCACATAGGTGGACAAAGCTTAACTTCGACGTGTACGAGGGGACGACCTACGAAGCCAAGAGGATGATTGAGGGTGTGCTCTATGAGATGAGAGTGTTCGCCGTCAACGGCATTGGCATCTCCCAGCCCAGCCTCAACTCCAAACCCTTCATGCCCATCGGTGGGTGGCACAGATGCATCTCACCGTTTTTCTTTTTCTCTGTTTGTCTGTCTGCATGGTTTAGTATTGTCCATTTTCAGTCAATCCTCTGTTTCTTTCATCACATCTTTCTACATTTTGTAAATATATTTATCTATCAGTATTTACGGTTTATTTTCTGTCTCTGTATATGTCTGTTGTTCTTATCATCCTGTCTATCTTTTGGTATGTCTGTTCCTTTTAACATCCTTGGTCCTTGTTTTTTGTCTACTCTTCAGCTCCAACCAGTGAGCCTATAGCCCTCAAGGTACATGACGTCACCGATACCACCTGTGTCCTGAAATGGCTGGCCCCAGAGAAGGTCGGCGCCGGAGGCCTGGACGGATACATTATTGAGTACTGCAAGGAGGGAGGTGAGGGTGTGAGACGAAATACGACTGGTCCTACATCAAGCAGGCCTAACTGTGTCGACAATGTCTAAATGAACAATGACCTGAAATTCGCTTTCATTACTTCTTGCAGAAGTCATACAAAAAACTTTGCAATGCATCTTTGAGGAATGGTCACGCCAGCAGGGTATTCATGCAGAGAGTACTTAATACTTATGAACAGAGTGCCGGACATAATTTAAAAACAGATTCCACATGTAGAAATGGCTGGAAATATAAGAAGTAAAACATCTACTGTTGCGAGGCAGAATGTCATTTGGTGGAAATAGTTGTCTCCTTTATTTACCGTAATTTAAAAACACATTATCACTGCCCAACCTTATGTATCACTGCCCAACCTAATTTATTACACTGTCAAACCTCCTTTATACCTTTTCAACCTAATTTATTACACTATCAAATGGAATTCATCACTGTCCAACCTCATTTATTACACTGTCAAACCTCATTTATCCTCGTCCAACTTAATTTATTATAATATTGAACCTAATTCATCACTGTCAAACCTCATTTATTACACTTTCAAACTGCATTTATCCTCATCCAACCCAATTTATTCAACTATCAAACCTAATTCATCACTGTCAAACCTCTTTTTTTACACTGTCAAACCTCATTTATCCTTTTTCAATCTAATTTATACTGTTGAATGTAATTCATTACCGTCAAACCTCATTTATTACACTGTCAAACCTAATTTATCCTTATCCAACCAAATTTGTTTCCCTATCAAACTTAATTCATCACTGTCAAACCTCATTTATTATATTATCAAACCCCATTTATCTCCGTCCAACCTAATTTATTACACTATGAAACCCAATTCATCACTGTCAAACCTTGTTTATTACAGTGTCAAACCTCATTTATTACACTGACAAACCTCATTTATTACACTGACAAATGTCCTTCATAACTGCCACCACCACCTGTTTTCCGTTCTTCATGTTTAGGAACGGAGTGGGTGGCGGCTAACGAAGAGCCGGTGGACAGACAGTCCTACACAGTCCGCAACCTCCCTTGCGGGGAGAAGATCCAATTCAGAGTGGTGGCGGTGAACATCGCCGGACGCAGCCCCCCGGCCGTCTTGTCCCAGGCCGTCACCATCCGCGAGATCATGGGTGAATGTTTCTCTCACCATCTGTGTGGCTTTCTCATCAGATTCCCTCTGGTTCCCTCATGTAGTTCAATAGAACATCATTCTATACCAGATTATCTAACACCAATTATCTTAATCTATTACTATCTCTCCCTCTTTTCCCTCTCTCTCTTAATGCACCTGTCTCTCTTTTTCATCATTAGAACTTCCCAAGATCCGTCTCCCTCGTTACTTGAGACAGAAGTACATTAGAAGAGTGGGCGAAAAAATTAACCTGACCATCCCTTTCCAGGTCTGTTGTTCAAAGTTACTGATTACACCACGGCCATTGGTGTGTATTTTCACAGTTTTTACTGAACTAGTATGAAGTATGAGCCAAAGCTATCTGATAGCCATGAGTTCTACAGAACGGGAATCAATCTATGTAGGATAAGCTTATCAAGCTGAAAGCTTATCAGGTGCTCAGTATCTCATGAATTTTGTTCACCTGATGCAGCTGCAGTTAGCTATTGACAGTTAGCTATTGACAGCTGACAGCTAACTTTTTTTTTTTTTACAAGTGTCTCCTTCTGTCTTAAAGGGTAAGCCACGCCCCAATGTGCAATGGCTCAAGGATGGAAAAGAGCTTGCCGATCCAACAGTCAGCATTCGCAATTCCAACGTGGATTCTATCCTGTTCATCCGCTCAGCTGAGAGATCCCATTCTGGGAAATACGAGTTGGTCCTGCATATTGAGAACATGGAGGCCAGGGCAACTCTGGAAATGAGGATTGTGGGTAAGTGAAAGACAAGAGAGGACACGAGGGTCTTCGTCATTAGCACGTCAGGCATATAGAATATGCCCCCCAGAACCAGAAACAAAGTGTCTTTTTGCATGTGTTTGCTGCAGAATTAAATTCACAATGCATACAATGTACAGGTTTAAGGGCACAGAAATAGTTTTGTCATGGTAAAGATTGTCCCATTTTCCCCTCCTGATAGTAAAAATATAAACCCATATTATTTTCCGTACAGAGACACCTGGGCCTCCCGTGGATGTGAAGGTCACCGACGTTTGGGGATTCAATGCTGCTCTGGAGTGGAAACCACCCAAAGATGACGGCAACATCGACATCACCGGTTACACAATACAAAAGGCTGACAAAAAGACCAAAGTGAGCGAGGAGGGCATATACAGTAGGAACAAAGAGATTAAAAACTCTGTTCCCCAGAATGCAAAGCAACGCTATTACCTTACATGCAGGATTGACAAATTGTGGCATGGGGAATGGAAAACAAGCAACTGATGGAACAGGAAATGTATATTCGTGAAATGTGTTCTAAAAGTGTCTCTCAATGCGTAAAGCTTCATTGAACACCAAATCGCTACAGCTTACACGCTGAATACTCTCTAACTCCTTGTATCTCTTTCTGTCTCCAGGAGTGGTTCACTGTCTATGAGCACAACAGGAGGCCAAACTGCACAGCCTCAGACCTGATCATGGGTAACGAGTACATGTTCCGTGTGTACAGCGAGAACCTAGTTGGAAAGAGCGAGGAACCTGGCATCAGCAAGAACACAGCCATCATACCTAAGATAGGTGTGTGTGTGTGTGTGTGTGTGTGTTGTGCACATGTAGGTACACTGTCTCGATGAGCCTTACAGTATCTTAATATACAACATGTTTCAGAGACATCCAACACAGTATGAATCCATTACCACTCGGTAGGAACGAATCGCGTAATAACATCTTTTTCCTTTCCTTCAGGATTGCAGTACAACCCACCTCCATTCAAGGAGAAAGACATGCAATGCCCCCCTAAGTTTACACAGCCCTTGATTGACAGGTCTGTGGTGGCAGGCTACAGTACTGCCATCAGTTGCGCTGTCAGCGGCTTCCCCCGGGTATGTTTTTCGTGACAAACACTCTGAATGCTCTAACTGTGCAGATAATTACCAAACTAAAGGAAACACGCGTTAAGGAGGGATGCAAAGTATATCAAAAAGCAGGTGCTTCCACACAGGTGTGAAATTAACATGCCGTAATGCTCAGGGTCAGGTACGGAAAATTCTGGGCAAATGGCATTGCCATCTCTGTCACCTAATCCCTACCTAGTTGACCATTCATGTGGAGATTCTGGAGCTCCGCCTGTGAAAACACCAAATTGTGGATCTTATAGCATTGTACCCCTTTAAAAGAGGTCCTTCCATGCACTTGTAGTATCTATGCTAAATCATTCAAACTGTTCTGGCAGCGCGTGGTGGCCTAATAATTTATTTAGAGACTTTAGGTGTAGGTGCAAACATTTTCTGAAAATGTATCCAATTTCCCTGTCCCTTCCTCCCAACTGACCTGAAAACAAAAACATGTAAATGTCTTCAAAATTCATTCAATACCATGACTGAACATTGGTGAATCTGTTAATAGTGAATTTGTTTTGAAGTAACCAGAAACATAGTGTATTTGTATTAAGTAAACATTTATGGTAATTCACTAAGGGCTTTAAATAGGCAATTTGAAATGTTTTCAAGCATTTACAGCATATTCATGACAGCTGTGATAAAACGTTACCATATATTTAATTTTAGTCCTTTCCCTGATTTTTATTACATCAAATGCGATTAAGTTTCTATAGTTGTCGTTAATCCACCGACACAGTACTTCATTTGCCCTCCCAGCCTAAGATCCAGTGGTTCAGGAACAAGCTTCCCCTGGATGACAACCCCAGCTTCCTGATGCAGAACAATCAGGGCGTGTTGACCCTGAACATCCGCAAGCCCAGCCAGTACGACGGCGGCAAGTTCACCTGCAAGGCCGTCAACCCCCTGGGTCAGGACGTTGCCGAGTGCAGTGTGTTCATACGAGGTGCGGAGGGAGTGGAACTGAAGGAGAGGGAACGGCAGTGGTGGGAGTGGGGGGCCGGAGGGTTGGATGGAGAAGAGTATGCAGGGATGGGGAGGAGAGGGGTAACGTTATAGATTAAAGGATCGGGAGAGCTAAACGGGGATGCAGGAAAAGTGCTCTGTAGCAATACAATGTTACACTATCCTTTATCTTTCTACCATATAACGGTACTTCAAAGCACCATCCGGTGCTTGTTTTCTTTCGGTGATTGATGCATGCGGGAGGTGTCAGTTAACAGATACAAATGAACTTGAATTGCCATCCTATTGAATGGAATCTTACGTAGTTTTTGTAATGGAACCAGAAAAGCCTAGTCCAGCCAGCCTGCAATTACTAGTGATAAATGTTGTTACTCTAACTGGATATGAACCCGGGTCTCCCACGTTAGTGGCTGTGGGTTTAACTACTACACCACAGTGCTATACGTTTGTCCGTTGTGGGTATATCATCTCGACATTAGGTAATTATGCCACGTGTTCACATCTCACCAAGTATGAATATATATGAATAACACAGCCAAAGCTATTTAATGCCACAAAAACGTTCGTTTTTCTTTCATTCGTGAATGCCATTGATAGAAGAACTATCAAAATAGGTGACGATACCTGACTTTTTCGTCAGGTGAAAAGACGAAAATTACTGCCAAAGGGTTTTTTATCTAGCTTATATCACCCCAAAAATCGTCTAGAAATCCACGAGAAATAGTCGCAATATAAACAGTTTTATTTTGGGCTTATTATAACGTAGCTACTGAACTTTGTAGCCAGCGAAGTTTTTGTCTATCCTGACCCAAAAAGCATGCACGTATGCGTACTTTGAAAATATATCAGAAATAGTCGCAGCATAACCGTGAACAGTCTTATTTTAGACTTACTATAACGCAGCTACTGAAGGTTGTAGCCAGCAAAGTTTTTATCTATCCGGAACATATCCTAATGCATCATTTCTTTTGACTTTGACGAGATTCGAACGCGACCTATTGGTTGCAGGTCCGCGTTTCTAACCACTACGCTATTTAACTAGGAGCAGTCAGTCAGTCGCTCGCTCGCTCTTGGCCGGCTCCGCTTACACGGTCCGGCAAAAATACAAGGTCAAACACGGCAAGTCAAAAATGTGACAAAGGCTCAGTATGTAGTGAAAACGTACAATACCTCACAAGTGACCAAGAAACAAACTGAGGACTAAATAGCGCTTTTCAACCAGGGTCGGTCGCTCAGTCACTCACTCGCAGTAATAGACATGCGCTCTTCTTGGCCGGCTCCGCTTACGCACGGCAAAAACATGGAATCCAAAATTGTTCGTATATGGCTGAAGTATTGACTAAATTAATTTGTTTGTAATGACGTGTTTTGGTATACGTCAGGGGTATTGAACTCTTGTCCTTGAAGCCAGTCCCACTCAATTTTTTCTTTGTAACCCTCTAACCAGGGACCTATTTAGACCTTGGACACCAGGTGGGTGTAATTAATGATGAGGTAGATCAGAAAACCAGCTGGCACCGGAACTCATTGAAAACCCTGCAGTAGCTCAAAGATGTACAAATACTTGGTATACAGAATCTCAAGCACATGGACTATGCAATATGAAAACACCGGAATGTTCCTTTATAACCCCAATCATTTGCTTTTCTTTCCACAGTTGTCAAAGACGATAAGGACGAGTAAGGAAGTCATCGTTGAGATACAAAGAAAATTATCAATTACTAACATGAACCAATTTGTAGGGTTTCAGTAGGTCTTGTGGACATGTACTTAAATAACAAAATATAATTGAAATTTTGTCTGTTGTCTTTATTTCTTCCTAACCATATTTTAGGACATAAAACAAAACATGGTATCACGCAATACAAATACACAAAATACAGATACAACTTCAAATTCATTATAAATGCCTTCGCTGTTTCCAAAACAATCAACAGGCCAGAAATGACATTCTGAGAGGACAATAAAGTACAATCTCAACAGGAACATCAGTGGTTATTGTATGTATTACATTGTTTCAATTTTAATTTCAAAGATATGACTAAATATATATTTATTGCCCTCTCCGGTCCACATGCTTCCATAATGTTTAGGAAGACTTATTCAACTGTCTGTATCACTACTCCTCCCTGGAGTACAGATTTCTTCTCTGGTGGATCAACACAGCCATACTGGCCAACAGCACCACCGTCAGGACAGCCACTGCCACTGCAAGCGCCGCAATGATACCTTGCAAGTCAGAAGAGAATCATTGAAGATTAGAAGTCAGATTTCCGTCTTAACGAAAGTCCTGTTTCAACGAGTTTCTGAATAAACATTGTTTTTCCTTTTATTAATCTGTGGCAATGTAATGAATATTCTGCTGTATAGAATTCCAAAAAATTAGCTAAATGTGGCAAGGCAATAATGTTGACCCATTCGAACTTCCGTTCTTACTTGTGTTGCGCCATGACAGTTTGAGCCCACACTCAGCTTCCCAGTCCGGTGAGATGACATCTTTAACCAGTTCAGTGAATGAGGTCAGAGGACACGGGGTCTTCTCACAGCCAGGCATGGGTGTCGGGTAGGGGTCACGGGATGAGTCATTACGATAGTACAAGTCTACAGAATAGGATCTGGAATTTTTCACACAGACTATTGAAGAGATACAGTCATGTTTAATGCAAAAAAAACACCTTAATACTAATTTAACATCTTCTATACCATTTAGTTGCCTGTTACATCAAGAAACCAAATTATTTGAACAGTTTATAATGCTAAAACTAGCCATAAAAGCATTGGAACCGGAAGGTTGCTAGATTGAATCACTGAGCCGAGAAGGCGATAAAAATGTGTCATTTTACCCTCGAGCAGGGCACTTCACCAAAACTAATTTGACTAATTGGATAACGTAACATCCCACCTTACCTTACCAATATCGGTGGGGCTGTTTTAAAAAATCGAAGGACACATTTTGCTTGGAAGTTGTTTTAATAAATAATTCTCTGTGAAGGTATCGCAACTAAAACTACATTACCCATCATCCTCTTGATAGAACTCAAAGAGCTGACAGGCAGCGTATGGAGGAAGCAGACCATTGTACACGTCTAGTGCCGCCTGGAGTGTGATGAGGGTGGAGTCGTGCTAGAGAGAGAGAGACAGAGAGAGAGAGAGAGAGAGAGAGAGAGAGAGAGAGAGAGAGACATCAGGTCACAGAATGAATTGTGTCGCATTAACTGTGTAATCACATAGCATCAACATGGGGTTTGTGTGCGGTCAGGCATGCACGCACTTGTTCCTGTGAAATATGGAGCCAAGCTACAGTAGACGTCAAATCGCATATGAAGTGTCAAAGCGTGTGTGCGTGTGTTTGTGTGTGTGTGTGCCATGGGTGTTTGCTAACCGCTGAATACATGATCAATTTAAGTGGGCTTCCTTGCTCCATGGCCTTGGAGAAATTGCTCAGAATGGCATTCAACAGAACCCCTGAAGAAGAAACAAATATTAGATCCAATGCAGTCACAGCAATATGCACACAAACAAACTGACTGTTGGCATAATCTAACCTTCCATTAACATTAAACTGAAACCAACTCATAATGGCCAGGGTGTTTCCTCCACTCGGCGCCACCAACCTGTCAGCCCCCAGTAATGAAATTAAGGCTTCATTCATACACGCCATAGTAATGTTTATGCAGTGTCTTTACTAAAAATGTGAAGCCTCCCCATGACAGTCATTGCGGTAGTAGTTGTATGATTTCATACAGTACCTAACCTGTCCTAATTTATTTCCTTTTTGGAAAAACAGCTATTGCATGAATACTGCGGCTTTGATTGAACAGAGGTGTGAATCAACGTTACTTCCACATCAATGTTTCCACTCTCAGCCTACAGACACACCATTACAGCGATGTTATATAACTCATATGCAACCGACAGCGCATCCGAAACCAAACTCTGACATCTCACCTCCCGAGAACCTGGCCTTCTCCTTTCTTTTGTGAGTGACAACGCTGAATCTGACCTCGAAGGAGGTTATTTCCTGCAGGGTTCTGAATACCTCCGGTGTAGCCCATCCTGGAGTGGTCAGGTTGTGAATCCTCTAAAAGGTGTACAGAAATAACCAATCAGCATGGACCAATCAGCATGGGTTCTGTTTGAAGCGCAGCCTTCCAAAACACATGAGTCACAAGCAAGCCTATAACCATGCAATTACTGGGAACGAGTTCCAAACGGCTCCCTGTTGCCTCAATAGTGCACTAGTTTTGACCAGGGTCTACGGGGCTAGTGGCAAAAGTAGCGTAGAGGAAATTTGTGACACACACTCTATTTCATGGTTTGTATAAGTCTTTCTATTTTTATCCTTCTCTGAAAATAACAGATGGTAGATGCACACTTTGCACTGGTGCATATTACTGTAAATATGGCCAAGTCTACCTCTTATATAAATATGAATATTCATCATTTCAATGTGCTGCTGAAGTATTAATCAAGCCCAAATGCAGAGCGGATCACTTGGCAGTGTTTTCCCTAGATCGTTTCTCCCCTTGGCGGTGCCCATAGGGCTTAAGAACAACATCCTGAGAGGCCTTACCTGTACAAGGGCTGCGGACATTTAGTGACGTAGTGGCTTAGACAGCATGCAAGTAAACGAGAGCTGACTGGGTTTCAAGCAAGTCTGAATCCCAAAGGGCACCCTATTTCCCAATATGGAGCGCTACATTAACTAGAGATGAACAGCTTGTTCCCGTCCTCGTGAGGGGCCGTTCAACTCCACCAACAGGGGGCACCCTAGTTGTAGCACGGTTTGTTTTCCCAGTTGGAGTGCACACGAGGGTTCGTACCTGACAGGAGAGTGTATCGAAGACTCTCCAGATGGAATTCCTGCCCAACAGCCTGGACACAGAGTACCCGGTGTTGTTGGAGAGCTCCTGTATAAAACGCTTTGGGATGATAGATACATTCAGTTCTTAACATTAGTCATAAGAATGAAAGTGTTTCAGTAAGTTGTACTATTGTGCTGATTCTTAAAGGATTCATTAAAGCAATCATTTGTCGGTCACGTCCTCATTTGCATTTGCTTTTTTGGTCCCTAAACACTTTATTAAAGTTTTGTCAAATTAGTGGACTGTACCAAGTTTTTATGTCACACCAATGGCTTATTTAATTAAGAGAGAAAATTACTCAGGGGGAGAATGTTAATTGTTTTAAGCAACACTCTATCCTTGTGTCTTTTCCTTAATCTACACTGATGGTAAAAACGTGACATGTTATTTACTGTCAGTATGTAGTGAAAAATGTGTTAGTAAATGGTAGTTCTATGCGCACTATGTATATACTCCTCTTACATTTTGCTTTTGCATGTTTTACTTTAAGTGTTATTTCAATTAAAAATAAATATGAATGCAGTTTAGATTGCAAAATGATTCTGAAAATCAGTGGAATTAAGTGTGATGAGGTGTAATCTATGAATCTAGGTGAACACAATTTTAGCAACCAGGTTATGATGGAGCAATTTCAAGTAAGATTTGGCCAATCTGTGATTGCTACATGCATCCTTTTGACTTTCACATGAATAAAATACAACTGAATACAACTGAATACAAGAATATACCTTAGAAATGCCTAATAATCTTAATTCAATGCCGTGCCCGATAGGAATACAAAATATGAGCTTTTTTGGTGCATTATTTGTTAACCTAATTCAAATTATAGTTTAGATATTAAAGATGACCAGTCCTTGCATCCAAACCTCTGTCCATTCATTTTACGTGGTTCTATTTTGTCATCCACAACCATCAGCATTTTGCAATAAGAGTGGCAGGGTGGTGACACTGTTATTGTTTGATCTGCATATTCCCCCTTTGTAGCCTTTTAGGCTTTCACCTGCTCCATTTTTTCCTCAAGGAGAGGAGGCCATGTTCGACTATTCAGGTCCACCCAGGGTGACATTTTCCACCAGAGGGTAGTAAAGCGTACAAAAGGACGGCTACATCAATTGCCAGACGTCTCCTTAATAGGAATCATGATGGGACCCCGTTTAATTAAAACCTTTTGATTTAAATTCTCAATCTAATTCAATCCTGTGGTTAATTAACAGCTCTGAGAATGTGAGAGAA
This sequence comes from Esox masquinongy, assembly GCA_016801175.1. Taxonomy (NCBI): domain Eukaryota; kingdom Metazoa; phylum Chordata; class Actinopteri; order Esociformes; family Esocidae; genus Esox; species Esox masquinongy. Next base: position 127,637 of record JACXGI010000134.1, read on the forward strand.
ATTGCACCGAGCAGCTTTTTGGAGACAATGGAGAAAAACTGTGACTGAGAATATCCTTGAGGACCCTGATTTAGAATTGTATTTTGATCCCTATTAGTTGTTGCGAAAACAGCAGCTACTCGTCCCGAGGTCCATGTGAAACACAAAGCATGACATATTACAGAACAATAAAGGACAAGAACAGCTCCAGGACAAGGGCTACAGAAATTATGTCACACCAAAAGCACTAACAAGACCTTTGTGACAACTAAAAACCTACTGGAATGAGACAATAATTCAGTCTTTAAGTAACAAACACATGTAGCAATCCATGAAATTAATGGGTTGGGCTGAAGAGGTGGAGACAGGGCAGTGAGAAGGGCTTCATGTCTGCAACGTGTTGCTCAAGGCCTGTCTACATCACGTGACAGGAAATGAAACAAACGTTAACAGCAACGATAACATCAACAAGCTGTCACCAAGTTATCTAAGTGAGGCACTAATCTAAGTGAGGCTTGCTTGATTTATCTTGGGCTTTTTCCCCTTTAGGGAATGTTCTACTTGGTTCCATCGCACTGGACAAACTCCATCAAAAGCGAGCGGTATTTGAGGGTATTTGACATACTCCTAGGCCTGAGACTAAAATCTGAACAAGTTATATCGTGATTCCTACAAAGCTTCACAGGAATTCAGATTTGGTGTGTTACCTTGACAACACTTCAGTGAGTCTTACCTGGTGTGACTTGAGAACTCTCCGGTAGTGTTCACTGCCAAACGTCTCCCCCATCAGCTCTCTAAACCTGGGGCAGTGTTTGCTTGGGGACTTCAGCAGCTTGTGAAATCCGAGAGAAGAAAAAACTTGCATTCCTCTGTCAAGTGTGTCATGCACTTCTCGTAAAACTCATGTAAGCTCGGTTTACCGCTTGCTTTATTAATGGCCCTTTGTTATGTTTTTATTGCCGTTTCCACCCCCCTGCCAAATGGCCTATTAGCTAGAGAAATGGACGAGAAAGATCCACGCTCACATCTTAAATGGGCATAGTGTTATCGAGTCCCACAACAAGCAACACATGAAACCAATACATCTGGATACAAATGAGTCTTTATATTCCTTTCAAATAACATTTGATTGATCCTGTCTGGAGTGCAAGAATCAGAAAGTCCAGGTTTGTTTTGGGACAATTTCATTACTTCCAATTCAACAAGGCAAGCTCAATCAAACACATGTAAAGTATTTGAAAGACAACAAACACCGCTTTGAAACTAGGTCCGCTGGATTGATTCGAGTCGCCATTTAAATGGATGAAGAAGTAGGTGAGTGAATGGGCATGTTGGTCTATGCCAACCAGCCAGCCTGCCTACCTTATCCTGGGCTCTGCTGACAGTGTGCACTGGAATGGGCCGCCATGGTAACGTGGGCATGAGGGGAGGGGGGCGTTTGTTTGGGGGAAACAGACCGGCCAGGTTTGCCTGTGCACTCATCAGAGTGCGGTCGTAGTCCGTGCTCCTCACGTACACCTGGTGGTAGAGAGGAAGTGAAGCTTATGTGCATTCTAATGACTAGGCTACCATTCCACTTAGCGAATGCATATGCAGAATTCTGCTTCACTGGGCATACGCTATATGACAACATGAACCTGGTGACATTTTACGATTTGGTTTACACAAAGGTTTTATTGCGTCCGTTCGCAACTTTGCCTACTTCATCTTGTCCGGGAATCATCAGTGGAAGTTAAAAAAGGAGCAAGAGTTGATTGTAATTGTTCTGTTCTCAGATGCTGACTGCTGAGTGCTTATTGGCTATTGTCAATAATCCAATCCCTTATGAACCCCCTCACAGTACACGCACCTCTCACACAATGCAACAATGTCACATACTGAATGTCAGAAAATAATATGCACATCCGATATGTGAGGACTACGAACAGCAATTAGCAGTACGCTGTTGACCTACTCACACTATGCAAGTTCCAACCTCTCAATCCTAGACCAAGTACTTTGGATTTCATCGCAATCGTAAAAATTCATCCGGCAAGTAAAAATCAGGGCAAAATCGTCTAGTGTATGCCTTGCTTAAGTGGTGTGCCAGTGTGCATAAAGGAACAAAGCTTTACTGTATAAAGAATTTATACGTTTTACCTAAAAGCCAGTGTATAAATATGTTAACAACATAATCCTAACAAGTACAACACTGTTAGATACAGTGCATTTACAGTATTGTAACAGTTAACTAGGGTGAACAATTCAATTTTGGAGGTTATAATGTGGTGTATGTCTGCAAACATTAGATGATAACAAGAAGATAAATATCATGTTTGACGTAAAGGGAAAAAGGAATGTGGCTATAGAGAGAGAGAAAGGGGTGGCAGGAGAAAGAGAATGTGTCTCTTGTGTTGGATCTGCATTTTTTCTTCTCTGTCATCCTATGTGAAGTGATTGCACACTTTAAATCACTTTGACAACATTGGCTTTTCCTGTGATGCCGATAAAGCTCGCTTGAATCCGAATGTGACATGACAGGGGAGAGGAAAGGTATAGCACGAGTCGTGAGCAACAACGAATTACGAAAGTTGTTATTTTGGGCGATAAGTGCACGTTACTTAGTGGGCAGAGAGAGGGAAAGAATGAAAGGAGAGAGGGGAGGAGAGGAGAGAGAAGGAAGGAGAAGGAGAGTGAAATAGAGGAGACGAGAGTGAAATAAAGGAAAAGTATTAAATAGAGAGAGAATGAGAGGCAGACAGGAGAGGCAGAGCAACAGGAAGAGAAAAAAAGTGACAAGAAGAGTGAAATCAGATCTTTGTTATAATGCCAGTACTGGGAACAGCCCTGGGGCACACAGAGCCAAACAACATGCATGCAGTATAATGCACAGTGGGCCCTCAGGTGAGATTAGAAGCTGGGGTAATGATGTCATCAATATGAGTCATTCTCATTAGCCTACACCATAACAGACATTACAGGCACTAAGTACCACTCATGGACGTTGTGTGGTCATATGTTCCTAAGAAAACAGACGTATAGCTGAAAATAGATATGGCACAGGCACAACCAAAAGCAGAAGCAGCAGACATGGTTAAAAAAATATAAAAATACACATACAATCCTTTCTGTCCTAAGTAATAAGTACACATTTGGGTTTTTCTCAAGATTTTTCACAAAATCCTTTCTTTGATCACTGGGATTAGGATCTTTACTTAATCAAATCATCATTTTTATAAGTTGTTTTGCACCAGATATTCTTTATTTTAACAATTTCCACAACTACCAATGCAACAATTGTCATTACTGCAACAGTTAATAAAGTCCAAAATAAGCAATAAACAATAAACATACATTTGTAGTATGTTTTACAAATAACATTAGAATTAGCTTATTATCATTATCAAAATTAAGGTTGTCATTACAGCGAAAACATTTGGTAATGAGAAATATATGATTCGGTAATGAGAGGTCTTTGGTTCAATCTGCAATAAAAGTACACAATCATTATATGTGAGCAAATTTATTCATCTATCTTGTGAAAGTAATCAGATCTCAGATCTTTTCCAAATAAAGTGTTAAAGAGAGCATTTCAAAAATACTGAATGCATATAGCGAAAGCATTAACTTATTTAAGAACTTCTCTAAATAAAGGATAATATTTTAATTCAACATTATTTAAAGTGCATTTGATTGATAAAATAGTTACAGTAATGAGACACATGTTCACAGACACTGTTTGTATGTTTTAGTTTAATGTAAAATTCAACTAGTTTATAAAAAAACTAAAATAACATATTTTGTGTTTCTTTCACATGTTACGAAGTGAAATTGTAGAAAAAGTCTCAACAACTGACACTAGACACATTACAATGAGAATGTAGTTTGAAAATGTAATTGAAATCCAAATTCTGGATTTGAATTACAATGTTAAATATATTTAAGACACTGCCAAAATAATTATGGCTTTAGGGGTGGCAGGTAGGCTAAAGGTTAGTTGAAAGAACAAAAAATAATAGTTCTGTCTTTGAGAAATTTCTCTAGGGTTGTTGTTGTAAATGCTAATGTGTTCTTAATAAAGGTGCCTGGTAAAATAAGGGAAAACTAAACATTTTACCCAGAATTATACCCATCCAATACTACAGATGCAAATTTTGATATAGACATGTTTAAAACTTGTTTCCATAAAATCAACTATTTGGCTGCATTCACCTCTTTGCTATTGTAGTCTTCACTGAGGATCTGTCCGTAGCGTCTCTTTAGAAACCTGCCCAAGTCAAACTGCTGTCTCATCCCCAACTGTGCCAAGTAAGACAAAAAGAGTTTGGATAACTCACAACAGCAAGTAGGAAGTTGTACAGTACACAGAATATTTTGGATATGAGAAAACGTTTTGGTGAAGTATTGTCACAGTTCATGACAGACTATAGTGTCTTCTGGAACTTGAAATTCCAAATTACAACAAAAGATTACAACAAAAGATCCCTAGATAATATGCATTTTCTGGCAAAAATTGTTGTTTTTGCATAACAAGTATAAGTTGTCTTGTATTGCATACTGAAATAAGATTCCATACCTCAGTTAGCTGCCCAAAACCTTGTGCCCACACCTTCTCTCCGAGAGGGTCTGTAGGAAAGGACTCAATGGGGGATCGATCACCATGACGAAATACCTTACACAAGTCATATATTGAATTTGATTTGTACAGTATTCAATACACTATGTCTTGGAGCCAGCTAACAGAAGCCTTATTTATGTATGGTGCTAACATGTGTCTTTTGTTCTCTTATCCACAATTTGGATTGTGCCCACAATGTAGCCATGGAATATAACATGGCAGTAAACGTTATCCATTCACATTGTCCACAACCAGATCCCCTGCTTCCTCCTGATGTGGTCAATATTAATTTGAACAATATGAGAACACAATGCATGCTTTTATAGTAATTGTCAACATCTGTACAAAAATATGGGCTCAATCAGAATATACTGTAGACAAGATCCAAACCAAGGACACATGTTACAACTGGTGTAAATAGGGCAGCTATTAGAGTTGACTGATGACAACTTAAGTGTGCTTTTTCCTTACTATACCCTCTGAAAAAAATGTGCATGCATCTTAAGCAAACATTTTTTAAGTGGAATATAACTTTTTTACTAAAATCAAATTAACAAATTATTGAAACAACTTCATTCTTTTTTAAGTATATGTTGCAGGGTTTTTTTTGTCAATTTTACACAGTAATCATTTTTTACAGCATACATTTTGCAGCTGGTCGCTGTTCATTTGAACAATGAATCAACATCCACGCCATTTAGTTAAGCAAACTTACTATCCTATTCCAGCTGGATGCCTTGGAATTGTATGTCGAATAATAATCAGAGCCATTTGGTGAACAACTAGACTATCTTATAGCAGCTGGTTTGCCTGCAAACTGATGTGTAATTCCTATTAGAATTCTGACAGAGTGTGGAAGTCATACAATTTGAACTTTTTATCACTTGCCGCAACCTGCATTGCCGAAGTAAGGAAGATTTATCACTGAGACAACCTAAATCATAAAAACTGGGACAGTCATTTCAGTAGCGGGTGCACAAAGTCCAGCACTAACAGATTGGATTTGTTTAGATACTGTTATTTATTTTTTTGTGCCATAGCATTAATTGACTAATGTACAGGACTTGTGTAAATGTGATACTGAAACAAATTATTCTGAAAATCAACCTGGAACTCAGCATCCTGGGACATAATTTGGGTGGTGCTTTCCAGCAAACATACATTTGTAATTCATGTTGGAAATAGGTTTTATGAAAAGTAAAATAATATAGTTTTTTGCACACTGTATGGAAAAGCAAATAAGACATACAAAGTAGACATCACAAATGGAAGAACATACTCTATTATATTTGCAGAGTTTGTGGTTTCAAAACAATTGTAGGATAACCAGCTGTAATAGGATTTTCAGTTTGTTCAAAATTTGAGCATATAACAGTGTTTCCTAACAAAGGCAAACAATAATTTAAGTATTATGTTTATACATTCAGCAGACTGTAAGTGACTCACAGAACAATGCTAATTAAGCGAGAGTTGTCTTTTCTACCGTAAGGGCAATTGTATTGTATTGACTTCATACTGTTTGTAATATTGTTCAATAGTGTCTTTTTTAAAGCATACATTATGCATTAAATACAATGATTATCAATCACCAACTGCTTTCTGAAATATTTTCCGTCATGCATAAAACAAGTGGTTAACATTTTAGGATTTCATTAAAGAATTTGAAACGGCTAAAGTTTGGAAATGAAAAGACTTACGGTGACAACAAATTTCAGAATGCGGGACTCTGTCGATGAGAAACCAGAAAGAAGGAAGATGTATCCCAAAGTTTTCAGGTATCCACACCCCCACGTCATTATGTTCTTGCGTTAACCTTTTGTTTGTGAGGTTGCCTTTTTTGTGTGTTAACTGAAAATAGGAAATATAGAATATCAGTGAAAAAATCTTGCCTACGGTAATCTGTTTTCTCATTGAATATAACAGTGCCTTTAGCAGAAAAATACTGTATTTTTTATTCCATTCATAAATGAAATATTTCATATACATTTAATAGTGATTTTAGTTAAACAATCAAGTTTAATAGTTGTTAATTAGCTAATAATAATGACTTATTTTTATCTCTTCCAGAGTTTAACAAAAAATAGATACAATCAAATACCAATAAATAGTATGAAAATAAACTGCCAGTTTGGTTTAATGGTTGTGAACATATTGCCTAATAGTTCATTTGCTTGGAAGCCATGTCATTTAAAAAAAGGAATACTTATAAAAAATATCGCAAAATGTTAACATAACAGACTCAGACTGGTTCCCTTACAGCTGGTTGAAGAAATCTATGAGTAAAAAGGCCCACTGAGGTAAATTGCATCCGTGACACGATGCACAGATATAACTTGACATTTAGTGGATGTTCCACTAAAGGATGCACCGCTTTCATAACCCACCTACCTGACCTCGTACTCTTCCTTTCCTCTTCCAGACTCCCCCGTGATGCCTGTTTCCAATTCACACTGGCCAGGCAAATTCCAAATCACCGTCTCTGTCAATCTCCCTCTCCTTTGACATACCGATGAACCGAACACACCCTGAGTGTTCTCTGTAGTTGGATCTGTAGACATGTACATTGGCGGTCCTTATGTAGCAGCCGTAAACAGCGGCTGGGGTGAAACAAGTCCTAAACATGAGGATCACTAATCACCTGGTGCCTCACTTACTAACCCCCGACCACACAAACACACACACGCATAAACATATCCAGGGGCAGAGAGACAAATGCATAACTGTACATGCATGAACGCATTCACACATGCAAGCAAACACACGCATGCAAGCTCAAACACGCACACACACAGACACAGCCCAGGGTCACAAACACTCATTATACTCTGCCATGTCATCCATGGGTTTTGTCCCAAAATTACAGGGCCTGAAGTGTTTTCCCTGACTTAGCAAACTTGTAGCGATCTGTACGCATTAAAGTAGGCTTGTATGGCAGTCGAAGTAGGATAACACAATGTACTTCGGGCCTACAGTTTATGCCCCATCATGACTGGAACAACTGAGCTGACTTTAAGGGACTATTTCACGGACACAGATTAAGCCTAGTCCAGGACAAAGAAATCACCTACACTCACTCACACGCATGTTAGCTGGTACATTGGCACACTGACTGGACCAACTGGACTGAAGAGTTCACCCACCCTGGAGAAATGGGTCAGCGAATCCACCTGATACAATACCTTCATACACACAGGAGAACGGGGGTAATGTACCGCTTATACACACTGGCTGGGATCTGAGTTCCACCAGCTACCAACAGAAGCATTTACATCAATCAATACATCAATTAATAGCACAGGTCTTTCTTTGCTTTAATCACAAAACACTGATTTCTATTTGAGCAATGCGTATTACCTGATACATAAGGCATTTGCTCAATAAAAGCTGCCCGTTGTGACCATGAACATATTTACAAATCCATGGCAGGTCAGACTTGTGATGAGTGGGCTGCATATTGTACACCTCCTGTTTCACTCCTCCATTCCTCAGCTCCATTCATTGCGCTTTGTGTGATCACCGTAGTTGTGCTGATACTGCAATGATGTTGCTCGTCTTTATCTTCTGTTACAAAATATTCCTTGTTCTCACTGAAACTGACCTGTAAACAATTCATTTAGACCGGCATTTGTAACAGGTGTTTAAACACCTTACAGTGTATTGACGCGTGTGGTGCCACAATGACTTCATCACATTCTGTCAAAAATATCGCTGGGTGTATTTATGGTAGAGACCTTAAACTATTACACTCTCTTGAATCCTCCAGTAGAAGCCATTCCCATGTTATTTTGAAGGTGGCAGTAAAATTATGTTTTAACAGAGTGGTTCCAAAGGGATATCTGTCGGAAAATTCACTGTCTTTAGGAACCCAACTGTTTGAGGTAAAAATTAGTAAGTTACATGTTGCGAAGGTAAGTCTAAAAAACAGATGGCATTGTTTTTTTCCTGTGACTTACATACTTTACAGGATTCAAAATATTTTTAGCATTTGTCCTTTCTTTTCTTACAAGAATGACTATTTTGCCATGTACAATTGTATACAAATTAGTATTTAGGGCATAAAGGTTCCTCTCAATGCAATTTTCCATGTGTTTGTGTATATGATACATATATATATATATACATTATACCTGCCGGTACTGTGCTTCAGAAGGCGTTCCATAGCTTTCTGGAGTTGTCTGCCGTGCTTCATGTGTACTTTTCTGTATTGTAATGGAGAGTAGGCATTCGTGTTGTTAATCTTGTTTACCATTTAAACTCTACTTGTCTGTGAATCCTGCTCAACAGTCTCATCTTGCATCCTCCCCTCCCTCCACAATTCCAGCGAAAGGCCAGAGGTGCCTCCCCACGTATGTGGGTTTCTTACTGCTGCATGTGCCTTTACTCAAGTCTGTTGTTAGTCGAGGAGAAAGAGACTTCAGTATCAAGTAGGACATTGGCCTATAAAAGTATGACAGACAACATAATAACTATACTGATCACCGCTCAAATAGAGGTTCAGAGATTCTCTGCGAAGATTGGAGGACCTGCCAAAAAGTGACTTGATAGAAGTCACTCCTGAGTAAATGACATTTGACATGCTGCCTGGAGTTTCATGAGGGAAGAGATTCTCTGGTGTGATGAGACCAAAAATCTAACTGTTAAGCCTTAAATACCAAGCGCTATGTCTAGCAAAAACAAGGTTCACCTCATCAACTGATTAATGTCACCCTACGGTGAAGCATGGTAGAGGGAGCATCTTGCTATGGGGATGCTTCTCTGTGGCATGTACTGAGAGACTGATCAGGATTGAGGGAAGGAAAGTCGAAGATCAGGACGTATCATCCGAGAAATTCACCTTGAAGTCGTTTTTCTTGTCCAACCTGTGTGACCAACTCATCAGAGGAAAAGCTCCTTTGATTTACAACCTCAGTATAACTTGCAGGCACCTGTACCGCCTGAGAGAGCCAACAAACCGTGATGAGTCAAGAAAATCCCTACCAAAGACATGTCCGCCAGCAGTGTGCAGACCCTGACAGTATTACCTTAGACCGCTGTGCCACATAGGAGCCAGCAGATGTTTTAATGTTAAATTACGTCTGAGTCAGTTTTTCTATCCAGAATCTTTCTATGCACGCACACAGAAGAGTCCACACAACACACTACTGACAAATTATGACACTGTCTACAACACCAGAACTGCATTTAAGGGAGGTTAAAAAATCTGCAGCAATAGTGGTTTACTGGTCTTTGTTGAAATAATTGCCAGGATTTTATAACAGTTGTCATGGGACCCCAGAAGTTGATGCACGTTGACAGATTCTGTGCATGGAGACTGAGACACTGAAAACGAGAGATGAGAGGTGGAGGGATACACAAATGCATCCGACGAGTGAACGTTGCCAAACAGTGCCGGGCATTTCAACACAATAAGGCTCTGATGGGAATGAACGGTTGTGAGAAAGAGTGCAAGAGAAAGAGAGACTGCAAAAAAGGACAGAGACTGAAAGAGCGAGCTATTTTAGGCCGCGGGTTGTCATGGAAACAGCAGCCTCACTACTACAAATGGAGACGTCTGGAACACACGGACTGGGAAACAAACGGCATGGGTTAAAGCGCGTGCAGAAAGCGTGTGACTGACTACTCTCAATCTTGGTCGGGTTAATCCTCATGATGACACGGTCTCATTCAGCCAGAGTGAAAATGAATGGGGCGCTTTAGTGAGGGGGCACAAACGATGGGAGTCAGGGGCTAAGTAACAGCCAGTAGTGTCCATTCAGTCAGTCAGCGAGTCAGCCACTCAGTCGGTCTTTTAATTAACCAGTCCCTTTAGCCGCTTCCTCCCCCCACCTCAACCCCCCCCCCCCACCATCTCTCCCTCCCTCTCTCTCTTTATCTCTCTCTCCCTCCCTCTGAAGGACGGAGGTATTCCCACATTTCCTGGTTGCTATAGCAACACTGCGGCGAGAAAAAGAAAGAGAGGGCTCAGGCAGGAGGAGGGGAGAGGGAGAAAAGGACGGAGGGGGAGGGAGGGGCGGTGGGAAAGCGGGGCCTGAGATGAGGGGATGTGTGAACAATGCTAATGGTAATGATAGCCGCTACACCAACCAGGGTGACGGCGAATTTCCCATTGTCGAACCGCCCAGAGCCCAGACTTATGTCACTCCCATTACGCATAATTGTCAGTGGATATCTTATCTCGCTTTGTGACGACATCTCTCTTTCTACAAGACACAGCCTTCTGCTCGTTCATTCAACTGTCCTTTTATCTTTTCGACGTTGAGTGGCCCGATTGTCATAATTGCGTTCAATTTGTTTACCATGTGAGTGTCGTACAGAATGATAGGAAATAAAGTTACAAGATCCCACACAGTGTAACTTCACTCAAGGATATTGAGAACGACATGAGGAGAAGGCGCCCTGTGCTTTCATTAAAACTGAACCAAATCAAACCAAAGGGCTTGTCTGACAGGATGTGTTCAAAACATTGCGATTACCTTCCATTAATGTAACAACATCAACACTCGGTTTCAGACATGTTGCAGGCCTATGTGTGTATCGATGTATAATACCAAATGTTTTGTCACATCACAGTAATAAAACCAAAAAGCACACCATATTGTACCACTAAAGGCTGTGAGGAATATAAAGGGAAAAAAGCTGAATGTCCTTGGATATGTCTGGCAGATATACGCACAGAATCCAATAGATATATGTCACAATGGTCATCAATACATGTCCAGTGCATACCACGTACATATGGACAGTTGTACTGTTGTATACATTCTACATGTCAACCTGACTGTCTCTCTGTCCTCCCTTCTCAATCAATAACTCATCTCTTGACGTCAATACTGTTGTCCCCCATGGGACAAAAATGTCCTTCTTTAGGACAAATGGAGTATAAGAAGCGAGAGAGAAAAGCAAGGTATATAGACAAGGAGAAAGGGACGGGGGAGAGGGAGAGAGACTTGTTCTTCCTTCATATCTCATCATGTTGTGCATAATATATCTGACACAGCAAGAATTGCTACATGTCTTTCTTTGCTTTTTTTTCTTTCTTTAACTTCTTTTAACAGTCTTTTTGCTTCTCCTCATTCAGTGTGCAGTCAAAAAGAATTAGTTATCAGATAGAAAGTGGACCTACCCCCAAAAATGGGAATAAAATGTGGAACAGATATAAAATACAGTTAAAATACTGTTTAAAGAGAGACACTACATACAGGCAGAACTGCGTGGATGGAAATTAAGAATTTTGAGCTCCAGCAGGTGCCTTGCAATATTTGAAAAGACAAATTTTCTCAAAACTGCATTTTGTCATAGCCAGTGTTGAAAGTAATAATCCCAGGGTTATGGGATAGCTTAATTTCCATCCCTGGGCAGCAGGAAATGGAATGATAAAAATGTTTTTAAGATTGCCCCAAATTTTTTGTCAGTGTTTAGTCCATCTATATACTCAGATGCTTTATTCAGTACTTTGTAGAAGTACCTTTAGGAATGATCATTGCTTTGAGTCTTCTTAGGTATATCTTTACCAGCTTTGCACAACTGGATTTGGGCTGGTTCTCCAATTCCTTGTAAATCCTCTCAAGCTGTGGGAAGCCACAGCGAACTGTGATCTTCAGGTCTCACCGCCATTGTTAAATGGGGTTCAAGTCCTTTGGATGGGCCACTGCAGGACTTGCACAGGTTTGTCCCAAAGCTACTCTAGCATTGTCTTGGCTCTGTGATTCAGATTGTTGTTGTGCTGAAGATGCATCATCTCCCCATTCTTCAATGGCCTCTCTGTATTTTGCTCTGTTCATCCTTACATCAGTCCTGTCCAATCTCCCATTCCCTGCCACTGTGAAGCATTCCCATACTTTGGTGCTTCTACCACCATGCTTCTCCATCGGGATGGTACTAGCCAAGTGGTGATCAGTGCCTTGTTTCCGCCAGATGTAGTGCTTGGCATTCCAGCCTAATAGGTCTCATCAAACCGGAGAATATTTTTCCTCATGTTCTCAGTCCTTCATGCCTTTTTCCCAGGACTGACATTTGTCTTGCCACTCTAACATAAAGGCGTGATTGATGGAGTAACTGCAGAGATGGTTGTCCTTCTGGTAGGTTCTCCTAACACTGAAGCTCATTTAAAGTGGCCATTGAGTTATTGGTTACCTCTCTGACAGAGGCCCTTCTTTCAAGGCCTGTTTACTTAGTTTGGATGGATATCCAACTAGGAAGTCTTTCTATGCCTTGACACAATCTCTAAGATTTAATGAAAGTTTCTATGGACTTTGCATGGTTTTTGCTCTGACATGCTCTTTGAAGGGTGGATCCTTTTTATAGATTGGTGTGTGCCTTTCTAAATCATGTCCAATCTGTTGAATTTGCTACAGGTGGATTCCAATCAAGTTCAAGAGACATTGTCAGGACTACTCCTATGGTGGCCAAATCACTTCACTGTCAGTATGTCCAGCAACCAGGGGCGCTGCCAGAGATTTTGGGCCCACTGAAAATATATCGTATTGGGCCCCACCAAATAATGTTCTAATATTATTAGAACATTATTTGCCCCCTCCCCCCCATACGGCACCCATGCCAGCAACCATAGGTTTACTGTAATGTTCCTCTACAGAAAAGGTTGATGTGCTGCAGTCTATTCCAGGGCATACCCGCCACATGCATATGAATCCCTTGAGTTGACCTAAGCATACAAACATCCATGACCCAGTGCTTCACCCTTGCTCAACTTCCAGACTGGGATATTGGAGACGATAGAAAAATCGCTTAAGGGCAAGGGATCCCTTTTTAACCTCAAAACTCTTGAGGCTGGTGAGATATTAATGGAAGTCCTGTGCTTGTTAGAGGTTCTGTATTGGTAACATCTAACACAGTCGGAATGCATTATGAATGAGGCCCTAACGCACTGATGCATTCTGAATGTGTAAGCTATTTTAAAGTGCGTTCATGCACCACAAGGAAAATATATTTTGGTCATTTACCCATTGCTGGATTTCTAGAAACATTATCTCGAGCAACAAAATCAAGACGTTTCTGCTTATTCTTTAAAGTAACGGTCTCCTTGAAAGCAAAATAATTTTGGAGAGAACAGAGACAAAGACAATAAGCACTTGATTACTCCCAGATATGATTCCTGAGTTGAATTATTAATTAACATGAAATTCTTAATAACAACAATTGTCCAGATTTTATTCCACAAAAAGTGTTTCAGATTGGCACATGAACAGATTGGATAGTCATAAAAGAGTTGGCACAGGCTCCAGATTAACTGTATCAATCTACTCCCTTATCTCCACATTCCCTACAACATTTTTGCATTAAACGATACAAAACATTAATCAAAATGGAAACAAATAGGCAGTTTCCCTTGGTGTGCTTTGTTTTCAGTGTAAAAAGACAAATATGCAATTATTCCAGGTGACATTGCTGGCTGAGTTGAGTTCTGCCCCCCCCCCCCGAGAAAGACAGAAGAGGTGAGGAAACTGCCCTAGAGGACTGTGTTAAGGAAGTGGAAGTGAGGATGGAAGGAAATATGGGTTTAGAGTATATTACTAAAAGAGAATCAGGATAGCAGCATCTACCATCTGCAATATTAATCCAGATCAGAAACACGTTTGGCAAAAAAATAGATTATTTACATCTGTGAAGATTATATAATGTATGTACATTTCCACACACAATATAATGTGGTAAAGACAGAACTCCCCCCCCAAAAAAACAAAAACATATATATATATATATATATATATATATATATATATATATATATATATATATATATACTATACTTACATATATACCATATTTACATATAGATATGTGTATTTTATATGTATATACAGTAAATACTATATGTATTTATACTGTATATACAGTACAGTTCAAATGTTTGGGGTCACTTAGAAATTTCCTTGTTACCAAAAGAAAATACGTTTTTTGTCCATTACAATAACATTAATTTGTTCAGAAATACAGTGTAGACATTGTTAATGTTGTAAATGATTATTGTAGCTGGAAACAGCAGATTTTTAATGGAATACCTATATAGGCGTACAGAGGCCCTTTATCAACAAACATCAGTCCTGTGTCCAAATGACACATTGCTTTAGCTAATACAAGTTTATCTTTTTAAAAGGCTAATTGATCATTAGAAAACCATTTTGCTGTTATGTTAGCACAGCTGAAAACTGTTGTGCTGATTAAAGAAGCATTAAAACTGGCCTTCTTTATACTAGTTCTCTAATTATAGCATCAGCAATTAGTGAGAGAGAAGTTCTCTAATTATAGCATCAGTGGGTTCGATTACAGGCTCAAAATGGCCAGATATCAAGAACATTCTTCTGAAACTCATCAGTCTATTCTTGTTCTGAGAAATGAAGACTATTCCATGCGAGAAATTGTCAATAAACTGAAGCTCTTGTACAACGCTGTGTACAACTCCCTTCACAGAACAGTACAAACTGGCTCTAACCAGAATAGAAAGAAGAGTGGGAGGCCCCAGTGCACAACTGAGGAAGAGGTCAAATACATTAGTGTTTATTTTGAGAAACCGGCACTTCACAGGTCCTCAAATGGGAGCTTCATTAAATAGTACCATTGAAACACTAGTCTCAACATCAACAGTAAGGAGGCAACTCCAGGATGCTGGCCTTCTAGGCAGAGAATAAGCCATATCTCAGACAGGCCAATAAAAAGAAAAGATAAAGACTGGCAACAGAACACAGACACTGGACAGAGGAAGATCTGAAAATAATGTTATGGTCAGAAAAAGTTTGAGGTGTTCGGATCACAAAGAAAAACAATTTGTGAGATGCATACTAAATCAAAAGATGCTGGAGGAGTGACACCATCTGTCAAGCTTGGTAGAGACAATGTGATGGTCTGGGCGTGCTTTGGTGGTGGTAAATTGGGAGATTTGTATAGGGTAAAAGAGACCTTGAAGAGGGAAGGCAATCACTCCATTTTGCAAAACCGTGCCATACCCTGTGGACGGCACTTGATTGGTGCCAATTTCCTCCTACGACAGGACAATGACACAAAGCACAGCTCCAAACTATGCAATAACTATTTAGGGAAGAAGCAGTCAGCTGGTATTCTGTCTATAATGGAGTGGTCAGCACAGTCACCGGATCTCAACCCTATTGAGCTGATGTGGGAGCAGCTTGACCGTATGGTAGGTAAGAAGTGCCCATCAAGCCAATCCAATTTGAGGGAGGTGCTTCAGGAAGCATGGGGTGAAATCTCTTTAGATTACCTCAACAAATGGACTACTAGAATGACAAAGGTCTGCAAGGCTGTAATCGCTGCAAATGGAGTATTATTTGATGAAAGCAGTTTGAAGGACACAATTATTATCTAAATTAAAAATCATTATTTCTAACCTTGTTAATTTCTATATTTCCTAATCATTTTTGCTTTATTTCCTATTCAAACTAATTTCATGTATTTCTTTATGGAAAACAATGCAATATCTACATGACCCCAAACTTTGGAACGGTAATGTATGTACATTACATCGTACCTTTAAACATTGACTAATAAGTTAAAGTGCAAACTGTCAGCATAAATTTGAATGTATTTACACCCATAAACTGTGAACTGTGTAGGAATTAAAGTTCTTTTCACCTAGTCCCTCCCGCTCCACAGGAGACCAAAATTAATTGGACAAATGAACAATCTTAAATAAATGTATTGTATTTTGTACTTGGTTGCAATTCCTTTGCATTCGATCACCACCTCAAGTCTACAACCCACAGAACATCACAAGGCACTGTGTATCTTCCCTGTTGATACTCTCCCAGGACTGCAGCCATTTTCAGTTCAAGTTTGTTTTGGGGGATTTTTGCCTTCTGTCTTGTCTTTGGCATGTGAAAGGCATGCTCAATTGGATTCAGCTCAGGTGACTCCGCCAGTCAAGAGCATTCCTGTTTTTTGGCCCAGAAAAACTCCTTTGTTGCTTTCGCAGTAGGTTTGCAGTCTTTTACCTGCTGCAAGGTGAACTGTCACCCTATGGGTTTTTAGGCGTTTGGTTGCACCTGAGCAGACAAGATGTTTCCGTACACTTCAGAATTCATCCTACTGCTGCGGTCCACAGTTAAACAGTGGCAGCCATACATGCCCAAAACATAACACTCCCTCCATCTTATTTCACAGATGCGTTGGTATGCCAGTTCATGTTTTTCTCTACACTTTTCTCTTGCCATCACTCTAGTACTAATGTTTTTGCACCTTGAAGACCAGCCAGGAGAGTGTTCTTGATTAGTCTCACAGTTGTTTGTTGTTTTTTTATTCACTATGGTGAGCATTATTTGGTCATCCACTGTGGAGGTCTTGCTTGGTCTACCAGGTTATTTGCCATTGCTGAGCTAACCAGTGCTTTTATTCTTCTTAATGTACCAAACACTTTATTTTGGCATGCCTAATGTTTTGGCTAGGTCTCTGAACGATTCATTCTTATTCATTGGCACAAAATGTCCATATACTTTTGATACCCTTAAATGTGGAGTCTTTGCACTCAACGTGCTGTTATTTATAAATGGTTCATCCAATATGGATGAAAATCCCTCAAATTAAAGCTGACAGTCTTTACACCATTGTCATTATATAATTTCCAAAATGCTGGAGTACAGAGCCAAAACAACAAAACGTGTCACTGGCAAAATAATACTTATAAACTGTACTGTTCATTTAACATTTATACATTAAAAAAAAATATCAACAATTTTCATAATGACAATAATGTTTTTATATATAAATCCATATAAAGACCAGTATGTTTGAAAAATTTAAATAATATGATCCCCAACATCCCCACACTAACTCCTATTAAACTATTCTGTTCAACGGTTTCTGCCTCCTGTTCCTTTTCTCTAACACATAGAGTTGTCTGGGAAATGGAGTCCAGTCCCAGGATTTGAGTTGTATTGAAAGGCAACGTAAATACACTCAATTCCCTAATCCACAGCAGGGCTCTTGCTGTCGATGTTACATCCACACTTTAATGTAGCCGACGCAAACTGCTCTTGTATGCATGGACTGTAGGCACGCTCAGAGGTAGGCTCCCTCCCTACAACGTTTCCACGGTTTCGGGCAGAGGCGCTAATGTATCGGGCTACAAACAGTGACACCTCTGCTCCATTGCTCCATACTGAAATTTATACTGCCAGTTCTGCCAGCAGACGCTGCTGTATATGTGTAGTCTGTTTGTCGGCCAGGGGAGTGAGATGGGAATCCCCTGAGTATCACTGCTGGGAGGCTATTGAATTTGAAGGGAAAGATGGCATAGAAAAGAGGGCAAGAGAGCTAGGTTCAGGGAGATACATTTTTTCTGATCCTGACAAAGGAGACAGCGACGGGAAGGAAAGTTGCACCCATCCTCAAAAACTGTCTCCTCTTCATTTCAATTAGCTGCTCTACATTTAAAAGAGTAAAGCATAGTATGAAAAAAGAGCTAAGAGTATATCCAGTTGCACCTTGCTGCAAGCAATGAAAATTGTGTTTTCTCAAGATCACCTTGCACTGCCACAAATGTCCGTGTTAGGATCACACGCTTCTCTAATCACATTTGCATTCCAGCATTTCACTTTCATCTTTTAGTCTGAATGCGTGTTAAATTTGTTCTCCTCTGCCGCATACGACACATTCTGCTCTTCTCTTCACGGCCTCTTAAGAATATTACGATTTGTGTTACCTAATTCTGCCTGTTCTGTTGACTTTATATATATATATATATATATATCATTATTTTTTTACAAATTCAAATGTTTTTTAAGCTAACGCTAAGAAATATATACAATTCTGTGTTTTAGAAAATTGGCAACACTCACAGGTCGTGAATTTACAACCTGAATTTTCACCTTTTGGGCGCAATTGCTTTGAAGCCTCACCTAAGCACAAGGTTATCTCCTTCAGGATATAGATTTTAAATACAATCCTTACTTGCACCCTTTCTGCTACAAATCATAACTTACTACCAATCCATCACTTTAGATTCCATCTGTACTGCACTGTGGTGCAAGTCCTTCAAACAGATGCACAGGAAGTCTTCAGGGACCAATAAGAATTGCTCTAGGGGCTTCAGGAGGACAATTAAATAAAGTATACAAACATGCCTCAGAGAACTGAAGTGTCCCAAACGTACAGTAGTCTTAGTTAAACATGGTGCACAAGTAACACATATCATCAAATGTTCCATATTCCAAATACAAAATGGATCACCGATGTTTTCCTTATTTTGCTATACAGAGTACAGAGACCTATTTGGTGCAAGACAAACAACTGCAATCCTTCTAACTGCATACATTAACTCTAACCATGTGCTATGTTTTAATGGTGTCAAATCAAAGAGCTGTTAGATATGAACCAACAGTATAAAAATAAATATATTCACTGCGTATTGTGGGCATTGACAGGTGGTAAGCCTTATTCCAATGTAAATCGAATCAAGACAGCATCAGTTCACATTGATACATTGGTACTTAGAGTTCGTACATCTAGCTAGCAACCTAAAAACAAAAAAGAGCATGTTCATGTGGCAATAAATACTTGCTATGACTTCCACTCATTAAGAGTTATCTTTCATACGCCGTACCCAAATAGTCCAAATGGCTTACGGGATCAGGACCTGAAACTTTTAAGCACGAAGGTATGGGACGAAGAATTGAGTGAATTGAGAGTGCATCTTGGAGAAGACAGGTAATTAAGGGGACAGTTTAATGCACCTGGTTTGGATAACAGCAGTGTTAGATTCTTACAAGAACTTGTGAACGGCTGTGACACACTTCTGTACTGTGTCCATTTTAGGACATTCATTTCAAATGACAACTGAATAAACTCCAAGTGGCTGACTCGGACTCACCCCAACAGACTTTAACATTAACCCTTGTTAAATTACAGAGCTTCCATCGATGTGATTACGACATTATGTGGACACCACGCTAGTGATCAGTAAGAAAAACATGGCAAAACGTGACAACACAATGATATTTGTTAGAATTAATTTCATTTTTGTTTCATAAAATCCACACCATACAGATGCTGTATCTTAATTTGATCATCCTATTGTTGCAAGACTATTCTTGCACAGCATGAAATCCTAATTGTTAAATAGAAGATTTGTGTTCATTGCGATCCAAATACCAATTCACTTTTCTTAATTTTCTGCATGACAAAATGTGCTTAAATTAAGATACAGCATCTGTAAGTTAATGTACAGTATCATCATTGTCTGAAAGGATTTAACCTGGTTTAACTGTTAACCTCAAGTATTTTGTAGTAAGTGGTGCTTCAGATGGGAAAACAAGTACAAACACTAAACTATAAGTGTTAAATGGATCTTGATGAAAAATGTTCTTTACCGCTGGGCAGAAGGTTATGTCAAACTGGCACAGAGAGTAACATATAGTACATATACACATAGATATGTATATACACATAGATATGTATATATATATATATATATATATATACATAGATACATAGAATTTCTCTGTCAATGTATGAAAAATGTAAATATTATGTATTCATGTGTCCAAAGGTGAATAGAAAAGTTGTAAAATTTCTAATCCACCGTATCCCTGGGTTAATGATTTATAAGTGACATCAGATGACAGTACATTAATAATGACCATATCAATAATTTTACACTTTAGAAACAACCACCAATTGCGGAAAAAAAATAAAACAAATGAACACAAAAATGTCACATTTTATTATTTTGCATTTAAAGAAATCTATAGATTTTCTAAAGCTTAACTTTCTTTCTCTTCATTAAAAAGCTTTCCAAACAACAACATAGTTCAGTTTCTCGTTCAGTTCATCAAAAGGTCAGTTTAGAATACAGTATTCCATTATTTTCTCACAATTTTGTGGCTGAAATAACAGTAATCCACATTCGGTGTAACCGACCAAATTTAGCTCCAAACAAATGGCATCTGGGCTGTAGCATCCATTTGTTACAAGGGGCGGGAAAAACAACACACAGTATTCCATCCATTGAGGTCATCGTCATCTTCTTTAGTAAATATGACCATTGTCAAAGTTCATTTGTTATCTTCTGATGTAGTTACTTGGGTTAAGTGGTGATGTATAATACTGGCTGTTGTGTATTTCCTCCATCATTTTTCAGTTGCGTAGGCATTCACAGCACCATTCACTTTAAGTTGTAATACTGTGTTTGATAATCATAAAAATGTAACAATAATAACAACAATAAATATTAATAACAATAATTATCATACTATCTTCAAACATTTGTTGATAGTTTTTTTCAATGCTATGTAAGGAGCCTCTCTAGAATTTGTGATGTCTATCATCAAACATTGCCAAATATCATAATTCCGAGAAACAACTTTCTTGTTCTGTTCTGTACAGTGATTTACTCTCACGTAGCATGCTCGAGAGGTATTAAATATGCTCTTTGAAATCTGAAAGCGCAGTTACCAAATGTAGCACATCAACAGTGCAGCCATATGTTGGAGTTTTTAGTCTTCATTTATATTCTAGTAGCGTCTCAGTAGGGAAACAGTTGAACTCTGCCCACAAAAAGTGTCTGCAGGACCATGTTACTGAAATACTATCTAATTCTCATCCTATTTACTCCTTTTGAGGGGGAGTATCACAATTCATGAAATGTGCATAAAGCGTCAAGTAAAAACTTGCATTACAACTCTCTAAGTGTTCCTTTGTTGGTCAGTCGCTTTGTCTCAAATCTAAGACAGATTAGGGGCAACACTCAAACTGAGTCACAATGAGAACTGACAAATTCATTAGTAATTCTGTAAGTTTGTAAGTAGAAGTAATTATTTTCTTAATATTAATACTAAACATATTGAAAGCCCTGTATAAATGACTTATACCACAGCGGCATAATGTATCATTTTTTAATTATTATTATTAATGTTGTTATTATTATCATGGTTGTTTTTATCATTATCTTCCTCATTATTTCCTCAAAACATGTACTTTTTTTTCCCACTGGTGCACTCATTATGGGAATATAACAGCAAGTAAATCAGAACCAACCCTCTCCACCCACTCAAGACAAGCTCTGAAAACGCATCCTGCACTGTGAAGAACGGGGTGCAGCATTAGCGCTTGTTTAGTGGTAGCAAGATCACTGCCAATACGTCCATGTGTAGTATTACAGTAACATAACACACACCTCTAATCTCCTATGCAACAATCTGCCTTTCACTTGAATGCGGTTTGGCGTGTTCAGTTTGCACTCAATTGCAACAACCATTCTGACGTTAACATTCCGTGTTGATTTATACCACTTTCTTAGGGCTAAGAAGAGTAGCAACCGCCTTTTTCAAGAGACAAACTAGATTTTATGGCAATTAAAGCAGCCTTTTAATGCCAATTTTACTTCCTCATAGGAATGACTAAAAGCCTGTCATGGGATGTTAACAAAAAAGATGACAAAATCGGCAAGCAAAAAGGCCCAATCAAGATTGCAATACCCTGCAGCATTACTCTTTATAACTACAGTATATTTTCAGTTGATTTCCATTGACCACCAAGACATCAACACATGATTGATTTATTTTATGTGAATGATACATGGCTAGACAATGGAACACATTATATCAAACTAAGCAAAAAGTAATTAGAGACAAAGTTTAAATGCACAAAGCTCTAAATTGTATTATCACATGAGAGGTACACAGTAAAAAAGTGGTTTATACAATCATCATCAACCAAATACTGTTATCATACATTTCTCTCCCACTAAACCAATAATGGTAGTTGAATCCATTTACTGAATGCCACTGCTAAGACAGGCATTTAATCACCCTTATGACAGCATTGTGTGGCATCAAAATGGCGACCATGAGAAAGGTGTTAATATCAAATTCGCCACTTATAGCAAATATCTTGCTACTGATCTGAGTCCAGTTACACTTTGTCAACATTTTATTTTGCCCATACATTTTTTGCAGGATATTAGCTCACTGTTGATGTGTTTTATTTCACCTACATTTGCTGATGGCACATGTATATGCTGGCAAGTAGCCTGCTGGAATATATGGAATATACTCTCAAAACAAACAAGAACAGAAATATCCAATTTTCACTGCGGAGAGAGTGAAACACAGACTAAAGCTTCCCAAACAGAAAACTGTGGTCCTCTCCTAACGTTGTTCAATATTCATGGTGGCCAAATTCATTCATAATGAGTGTTGCAATTGAGCCCTTATGTTTTGGAGGTATACCCAAACTCAAAACATATGTATAGTATAATCAACCTTCACAATCCCCGCCCCTGATTATTCACAAAACAAACTATTACAGCTCATATATCCTCCAAAATATTTTTGCATTGGAGTCTGCAATGTTACATATTCAAATGAAAATATATTTATATAATTTGAGGAATTTTCACAGTAGTTCGTACTGTCCTGTACTTTTTGTCCTTCCATTTCTGCCTACCTACGGCCTCAAGGGAGACTTTGAATTCATACAAGAGTGTCTTGCACAAGTGTTTTATGTGAAAGAGAAATGTCTCTAGTATTTTTTTTCCTGTAATGTATCCAAACTTCAATGTGGTAAGTGCTGTGCAGGTCTTAAGTCTTGACTGACTGGCCAACAAAGACTTGGGGGACTGAGCTACAGTACTTGGAAAGGCTTTTTTCTTCTATGTGAATACAACTCATAGAAACTGCAAGAAACATTTGCTTTGGCACAGATTTACATTGTAGCGATGTTAGTTTTTGAACTCCATTGCCGTGATCGTTACTACAAACACAAGTGGCCCATTGAATTAATCCTTGGCTCAGTACACTGTCGCTGACCAGTCTATGTGTTTGTGTATTGCCGTGTCAGTCTATCCTCTCTCCTGGTGTAATGTCAATGCACTGTTGTGTCTAATCGTTCAGTGCGTAAACCAGCCATCAATCCCCTTTCTGACTTTCCCTTGCAGTCCTCACTCCTTGTATTTAAATTTGAGTCTCCTGGACATTTTCCTTTGAGTTTCCCTTGAACAGAAGAGGCTCCATTTGTGGATTCTGGTTCTGGCCCATGAAACCCTTGATCGATCCGTGTAATCCCATAGGGGGCATGGGGAGGGACATTGGCAGAGGTGGGGAAACAGAATGAAGGTTGGTGTTGGTGCCATTTCCCGACATGGTCTGGAAACTGGTGGAGGAGATTGGAACTTGTGTACAGGAGATGGGGATGTCCTGGCCATGCTGGTTAAGTGAAGACTGGTTGTTCTTGTTGCTAAGGGTACCGATGCCTGCCCCTGTCCCAATGCTCAGACCCATCACGTTGTTGTTGAAATGATTGGCTTTGTAGTAATGGTTGAGGTGATCTGATCGCCCAATGTTGGGAAGGTTTACTATTTCCGGGTGATGCCTCCTTAAGGTTCCATCTCCCCCACACCCAGATTGCATGGTCGATCCCCCTGAGATGCCGCTCCCGGCACCAGCGCCAATCTCATCCTCCACGTTGATGATTTCAATGGCGCGGGTAGGGCCGTGGTGCTTGTGCAGTTGGTGCTGTTTCCTCAGTTTGTAGAAGACGACCAGCATCACGGCCGCCATGAAGGTGATGGCGACGAAGCAGCCGATGATGATCTTGGTGGTCTTCATAACGTCATCCAGGCCAGGGATGTTCGTGACATCCATTATTGACACTGTGACCGCCTTTTCAGTGGCTCTGGTGGCTCGAGGGGAAAGAGAGGAGAGGGAAGAGCGAGATGGAGATATGGTGTATCCAGCCCTGCCTTTGCCCATTACCTCTCCTGAAACAGTGGGACCCAGGTAATCCGGCGGCACGTAGGTTTCGTTGATGTACTGCCTTGCGGCGGAATCCTCCACGTTTACTGTTTCCACGGTTTCTACGGTGACGGTGGTGAAATAGCTGAAGGGGTTGCTGGAGTCTGAGGAGGAGACGTTAAGTACTGCGGTTGCGGTAGTGTTGCCGGCAGAGTTGGTCACCATGCAGGTGTATTGGCCTGTGTCCTGCACAGTCACATTGGTGAAATTCAGGGTTCCGTCGTGAAGGACCGAGATCCTGACGCGGTACGACCCATGGGTCATGAGAGTGCCATTCGGGGTCAGCCAGTTGACAGACGTCATAGACGTGCCGGTGCGACACTTCAGCTCTGCGGCCATGCCCTCGGTGACATTGAGGTCAGTGGGTGGCTCGACAATGACTGGAGCATAGCATGTGAAGTGGCTCTGGTCCAGCTCCCCGATGTACCGGCCCTTTAGGCCTGGGGGAGCGTGGCAGCGGGCGCAGCATGTTGTGTTACTGGGCACCGTCTCCTTTAGCCACCAGCTGAGCCACAGGACGTCGCAGTTGCACACCCAGGGGTTGTGGTTGAGGTGGACACGTTCCAACTGGTGCAGCGGGGTGAAGAGGTCGTGGGGCAGAGAGTGCAGGGAATTGTGGGAAAGATTGAGCTCTTCCAGGTTCTTAAGGTCATCAAACGCATTGCGCTCGATGACGAGTACCTTGGAGTGCATGAGCCACAGTTTGCGCAGTGACACCAGGCCTTGGAAGGACCCCGGACGGACATTCCCCAGCTGGTTCCCTGACAGCTCCAGCTCCTCTAGTCGAACCAAGGGTGTGAGGTTGGGGATGTCCTTTAGACCACACATGCCCAAGTTTAAGAAACGCAGGTTGACCAGGCCTTCGAAGGCGGCCTCTGAGATGTAGTCCAACCTCCTGAGTTCACCCAGGTCTAGACGGCGTAGAGAGGGAACGCGGTGGAAGGCATATGCCGGCAGAGTTTCGATAGGGTTATTTCGTAGCCAGAGCTCCCGCAGCTTACTGAGGTACTCAAAAGCCTGTGACGGTACCAGCGTGAGGCGGTTGTCAAAGAGCTCCAGAGTGTTGAGGTTGGGCAAGCCATTGAAAGCGCCCACCTCAATCTGTCGGATATGATTCTTTGAGAGCTGCAAGATCTCCAAATGACGCAGGTGCTTGAACGTATCAGACTTAATCACCTGTTGGGAGAGATTAATACAGGGTGGTACATTGTAGCCATGTGAAACTTCTCTGCCCTAGAACATTCTCTGTTAGTTTGAGTAAATTTATAGACTGTGAGTAAATGCAATGAGAGAAATGCATAATTACCTCAATCGTGTTCTCTTGTAGGTTAAGGTATCTTGTGTTCACCGAAATACTGTCCGGTACTTCCACTAAACTCTTCCTTGTACAGATGACTCGGCTTGCCTGATTGGAACAGCTACAAGGGTTGGGACATGGTGGTGCAGCTTCTGTCAGCTCAGGTCCATGCTGGTGGAGCCACAGCAAAAGCTGGACCAACCAGAGGAGGGGAGAGGGGGTGGAGGGGCTGGTCACCATGACAACACGCATGGCAACTGGGTCATGACCCACCCCTAGTCCTAATATGATAAGTCACTCCAACACAAGACAATTAAGTGTTTCTGTTAGTGTTCATTTTACCATTCTATTCTTCTCTTTCATGTTGTTTTAAAAAGTGTGATGAACAGTTCTCTTGATTGATCATTAATACTTTTCACTTGACTTGGTTTGTGTCAGTTTAAATCTAAAATCTATTTTTCAGCACATCTTTTTAGGGAAGTGTGAATTTGTATATCCCATGGCATTATGAGAATAACAAAGGAGATATTTGGTAAATCGGCTCTTGAAGTGTTGTCTCTGTGGGGTTTAGATGCTCTTCACTGTAAGGGGAAGAAATAGAGAGGGAGAGAGAGAGAGAGAGAAAGGGAGAGAGAGTGAGATCAGACAACTGCATATGAAATCCATTAGTTCAGTAACTAGAAGCACAATCGCTGAGAACACTGAAACATTGAATCATGTGGGACTTCAATATAATAGCAACACTGATGATCAATAGATAATATGTATGGAAAGCATGTTAGCTTTCAGGTTTACACTACAGTATTTGTTATCAATAATCATAAACCGGGTTGTTCATACCCTGAATGTTGATTGGCTGAAAGCCATGGTATCTAAGACTGTATAGCATGCGTGGTCAAATTGCTTCTGAAACAAGTTTATAATCGCAATAACGCACCTCTGGGATTTGTGGTGTATGGCCAATATACCATGGCTAAGGGATGTATCCAGAAACTCTGCACTGCATTGAGCAACAGCCCTTAGTAGTGCTCTACTGGTCATATCCCCACCTGATCCAGCCATATCGCCAGTCACTTTTAACTTCACATGTCAAGGTAAACATTTCGATCAGTGTTCGACAGCTCAAGGGATAAATTATCTCCCTGACAGACACTGACAGAAAAGCCAAAAGAAAAATACATTTGGTTAATGAAATTTTGTGGATGATTCAGTAAAACAAAAGAAAAACAAAATAAATATTAGGACGCCACCTGTTTATCTTTTACCAAGATCAGTTAAAAAGACAAGCAAGATATTCTATACAGTCATTATATTTTTTATACACAAAAACTGAACATTTTGAAAGGAGTCTTTCAAATTAAATGTTTCTTGAGGAACCAGTTTTAGTTGGTAAGCTTGTTGATGCTTACGCTTCATCATTCACAAAGCCTATCGGTTTAATTGAAAGCCAAAACTGGGTTATATTTTTAAAAAATAAAAATTCATTTACTTTGTAAAGCACTTCCATCTCACCCTAGGTGCTAAAAATAAAACTAAAATCATCAAAAAAAAACAAAATACAGAACAAAGAAAACAGACAACAAGCAAAGTTATATAAAGGTATTATCAGATCTGGGGGACATGAGAACAAAATTAGCAGAGGTCCTTGAAAGCTTTTCTGAACTGCACAATCTTAAGCAATGCCTTAAATAAGGACAGAGACTCTGCAGTCCTGACTGTATCTGGTAGTATGTTCCACAGCCTCAGAGCAGTGCAACTGAAAGCCTTGTCACCCATAGTTTTTAGTCTGCGGCCTGGCTGCTGAAGGGAGATGGGCCTGGAGCAGCCAAGGGTGCGTGTGGTTTTAACCCCTCATTCCACTACCATATTTATTCAGAAGCCCATTTCACAGTGAACATATTTTTCTGTTATGCAACTCAGCACTCCAAGGCTACTCCATATGTACCCATTCCAAATGTTTTAATACTGTCTATATCGATACAAATAAGTCATCTATTGGTTATCGTGTTCACCATATAAGTTTACCTTTTTAGTCACACCACATTGAAATAATGCTCTAGAAATTGGGAAGTGAAATTGCTAATCTGGTCATTTTTTGTGTGTATAAACATGGGATCCCCCTCTCATCCTACTCCCCACAAATGACCCTGTACTGTCCCTTTAAGACTGGAGGCCCTTAACAGAATGTAAAATATTGAAGGCAATGTTGTTCAAACTAAAGCAACCGTTGCTTAAATTCTTGTACTGTATTTCCATTTATAACACACCTCTCTGGTGAATTGTCAGATTTGAAACCCAGGTTTATAGTTAGCCCAAAACATCCTCTCTCCTACGCAGTGCCATGAACGCATGCAGTCCTAGGAACCTGGTTGCTGTGGCAACCGGCTCATACACCATCTTGTGTTTCACTGCCCAGTGCCCTATCCAATCACACACCAGCACTGTGCAGCTAGCATCTAGCTAGCAGATGTAGGCCAGTCATTTTCAACCGATCAGTGTCTTGCTTTTGTGCTCAATTAACACATAACCCCAGCGCTTTTGGGGTTCAGTAGGCTATGTCGAGGGCCTGCAGAATAACGCCTCACTTATTACGTGTTCAGAGAATGTTCTGTCCTCTGATGAAAGGATCACTGTAAAGATTTGCTTCAACAATTTGCCCGAACAAATCTGCAAAACCTTGCACGTGGTTCACAGCACTAATAAGACACAGGCCTGCCTAATGAAATGACTGAGTATCTAAAGTCTGGCCAAGACATCTTTAGAATGAACTTAACATGAATAGAGGAGAAACACTCCAACTTTCTATTGCACATAGTATTTTACAATGTCACAGTGCCCAGTGCAAGGATGATCCCTCAAACCTTAACATTGCATATGTTGCAAACAAAGACTGAACCCTGCCTATCAAGATAACAGTGGAGAGAAACAAACACTTGATCAATCATAATGTGCACATAAGCCGCAGATTAGGTCAACATCCATCAGCATTCAAATATTGCTGAAGTCTTCGCGTACACTAACAAACGCAGACACACATACATCCGTTTCAATGATTCTCCACTACCAGGATCCACCACTATAATTGCAACATTGAGACAAATGATTATTATGTCACTGGTCATTAGATAGCCTCCAGGTATTGGCACTGGATAGTGGCATTGGGGGAGGGGACATATTCAATATCTTCCCCAGGTGTCCCTTCAAAATCTATGCACGGCCTACACTCCAGGCTGGTGCATCTGAAACTATGGGCTTGTCCATCATGGTGAAATTGACCTATTTTATCGTGCCATTCTTGATCAGGGAACATCAACTGTCATTGTTTAAGAGGTGTCCAATCCGTTACATGCAACACAGTCACAACCCATTGAAAAGGGTTTTTATGAGCCAGATGAAGAAAACAATTGCTCTTTACAAAGACTCATTCCAAGACCATCAAAAATATCTAACAGGACAAACGTTGCTGTCAGTAGATGTTTATTCTGACGACACTCTTGTGTACTGTAGGCTGTGCACTGTGGTCGCAGGCAACTGCTATGCTGCAATTCGACACCACGTTTTCTCTGATACTAGGACGACATTGGATATTATAGTCTTCTGAAATCACAGTTATCCTAATACAACATATCTAATATAATAGCACGTTTAGTAATACCAATGTGTGCCTTATTGTTTCATCTACTTGTCTTGCACCCTCTATGTGTTTTCCCCTTTTCACAACACTGAACAGTGAGGATTCTCTGTTAGGCAGCTCAGGTGCCTTTTGCCTGCTTGTGCTACACCAATGGGCCTAATCGCCGCAAAACAACACCAGTGCCTTGAGTTCCCTTTCTATGCTACACATTCCACCACGTTGAATAGTCTGTAGACTTTTTTAATCTTACTCCTTGTCACCATACAAATAGAATGTTACATTGTGTTAACACAACATGGTTGTTGTTTAACTCTTGAACGACATAAGCTCTTTTGTCTATAAATAGATGCAATTAATTTTCATCATGTCAAGTGCTGGTTGCACCCATGTAGGTATTGATCTATGACACACAATTAGTCCTGGGAGAAGAAAGCGTTCAGTCGTGAAGAAACAAATGATCTGCAACCTGCTGGCCATATGTAACACAAACACTTGAGTATTGTGTAATCGCTGTAGATTCTAATGAACTGAACAAAACTAAGCTGCATTTTCCCAGGGCTTCATGCTCAGTATCTGATCTCATCTTAAGGTGAATTAAGTAACATTTTGCTTAAATAGCCTGCGGTTAAAATTTATTTAAATAGCCTGAAACTAATGTGCATTATGAAGCTGTTATAATGATTTGTATAATATATATCGTAGACTATTATAACAGTGTCATAATTATCGTGATGAGGGAGTTGAAATATAGTCTATTGAAAGCGTTTTTATAAGAAATGATGCCTAATTATAACAAGGTATGAAGTATTATACCAGCAGTATTTGTAAGTAAAGTCTTACCAATTGTGGCATTTTTTTCTTCATCATCAGGCTAAAGCGACCTGAGCATAGAGAGATCCTGTAGCCTATACCAGGCTCAATAAGACCTGATATTTACAGCTGGTCTGAGACGAACACAAAGCGACGCAGGTGCAGCAGCGCTAACATCATCTACTGTAACTATGACAACACTAAATTGATTCGGAGTTGTTGGACGTGGGAATCCGGTTAGGTGGAGGCTATATGCACAATAGTGGAAATCAGTGTGTTATAGAGAAAATTTGGTTAAGGTCCAAATGGTGCTTTGATCTCTTCATTAGCAGGGGATATTTCTTTCTCCTTATTGGGTCTGAGATTTGACAGCAATATTATGGAGAGTCTAAACATTGAAATATACAGGCGATTTAGAAAATTAGATAATGGTATTCATTTGACACATAGAGTTATCTATCCCCAACGTATAGTCAATTCACAATAAGCCCTTGTGGCTATACATGTTCATATAATTTCATCAATGCAGCTGGCTTCGCGCTACGGCGCACCTTCTATGGAACGCAATTGAAATTCTTAGAATAGGCCTAATTTTGCACATGCTGCATTACAAAATGGCTTGCATCGACTATCTTTTTGAATGTGGAATAATGACAACTAGGAGATCCGATTGCAGCAAGAATAATGATAGCCTATTATCGTTAGTAAGGTATATTCTGTAAAATAGGTTTACATAAGGTGACAAAACGTGATTACAACACCTTCTCGTTTTGAAATGATCTTGAGAATTTCTTCAGCTTTGATTTTCAAAATGTCTTATAAATCGGCTTGTTTTTGCGGGTATTCCTTTTTTACAAAGCCATTTTAACTAATAAAACAGTAATGTCCCCAGCAGATCGGCAGAATCATACCTAAATAAGAAATAGGTTTACTACATCTGCCATTTCAGTTTATACACGTATTTAGTCCAATTGACTCATACCTTTCTCTTTCAATTGCTGTGGCGTGAGGTCGACGTTTTCTCTCCTTTCGTCCCTCTCTTCTAGTCAGTTCCCCAACCTCTCTATATATCTCTCATTTTGTCTTCTCTAAATTGATTCGCTCGCTTCCACTGAGCTCTCTTGTTCGTCTTCCGCAGCAGCAACGCAACAACTCACCGATTGCACGTTCAACATAAGCAGAATCCAAACACGACAAAACAGGGTAAAGAAAAGTATGAATTAAAACATTACATTTAAAATTTTATCAAATAAAAACGAAATCGTGAATGGATGCATCCAAGCGTCTTCTCATCCTTGGAGACGCGCGCAAGCAGCAAACGCGACGGCGCCCATTGGGCATGGGCAGAGCATTTTTGCGCTCCAGCATAAGCGGTAGCTTACGCGCATTCCGTAGGTCTGCAGCTGAATGCCACGAAGTCAGCGTAGAGCTCTCAACATATACCACAGAAAGACCAACAGCTCAGGATGGAGGGCCACGGTGATTGAAGAAAAAATATTTCAAGATATATAGCTAACTATCGTTATGCCATATGCAATCGTTGTGCATTCTCTATTGTAGCCTATGTGTTTGCAGGAGGTTTTCAGTGAGACTACAGTCATACACTGGACCCATAGATCTGAGTGAACATATAGATCTACAGAGGGCCACAATTGTAACACTTAACACAAAAAGAGTGGTACGTGTTCCAGTGACTCAGGGATTCATCTATTCATTCTGAAGATTTCAGGAAAAGTTGCAGCAGGTTTTTCTGCAGTGTGTTCTTGAGAGCAGTCCATTGCTGGTTCACCATTGGCATCTCATAAAGTGAACACATTGCCACAGCGCCTTTGGGCAAAGCAGGCTATTTCACTGCCTCTAGGGCCTGTTAAGTTGTTGTTGCGCAAATGTTACATATCAGAGCCGTCAACTTCAGGTTAATTCCACATATACCTTTTCTAGACATAAAACAATTCAGACAATGTAGTTTCAGTTAGGGTTTTTGTACTTTTGTAGTTTATCAACGGTTCTGGCTTCATGGTATAGAGTTTATATGGAGATATAGACCAATCAATCAATCATAACATTGACTATGAAGTTTTGCTTGATTAATTTAACAGCTGATTGTTTTCTAGGGGACAAAACAGCCTTTTGCCTAACGGGTTGGGATATCATGTAAACTAGACTCTCGTGTGCTTTCCTAATATAGGTTCCTAATCTAAAAGTGAAGTTTAGAAAAAGCCGTCAGACTTCAGTCAGATACATTTCAGAGAGAGTTGTACTATCCTATGTACGGTACCTACATACATGGTGACTGTTAAGGCCTGCCATTCCAGCGCAATTTAGAAAACCGGTTTTAGTAACCGATGTACTGGATCGTGTCATATGGTTTTTACGCATTCCTCAGAAAGCTGTGTTGGATGAAAAAATGACAGTATAGCTATTGTCAACAATACACTGCATGTGGAGTACGCTTTCAATATGTTTTCAAGCTGCACCCACATGAACCCATCATAAGTTCAAATGCGTAGTTTGTACCATCTCTGCCCCATCCCCCCATCTATCTCCACAGTAGTGGCTGTGAAGTAGCATACAGACATGAGTATTCACCAGAAGTCTCAGTCGCTCTCTCTCTTTTGCTCTCTCTCTCTCTCTCTCTCTCTCTCTTTCACTCTCCCCCTTCATTCGTTCATTCTTTCCCCATTTCTCAATATATCTCTCCCCTTCATTCGTTCACCCTCTCCGTCACTTTTCTTCTCCTCCCCTTGCTCTCCCTGAATGCAGTAGTGAGCATTGTTCACAACCAACCGATAGCTTTTGCTAAGACCTGCACAGCAATGAAGGCTCTGTGCCTTTTGCCGCTCTCTCCCTCCCTCCCCCCTTGGTACGCCTCTGTCTCTCTCTCTCTCCCCCTCCTCTACCTCTCTCTCTCTATTAAATTTCCGCTCACACAGTGGTGCAGAGGATATTCCTCCTCTTTCCCCCTCTTCCCTTGCATTCCTTCGCGCTCCATCTGATGTCTTAGTCCTCTCCCAATCCCACTTTTCCTCTCTGGCTGTCATAAAGTCCAGTGTCGCTCTCTCCTCTCTCTCTTCACATCTTTTTCCTTTCCAACCCCCGCGCCATTTAAAATAAGTCCACACGCTCACATACATCGCCAAAGCACCACCCCACCCTCTGCCTTTCATCTTACCCCTTCTCTAGACTGTCCTCATTGTCATTGCATGCGTGTGTGTGTGTGTGTGCGTATGTGCGCACGTTTGCATGTGTGAGTTTGTGTCTGTCTGTTCTGATTGTGTGTGTACGTGTGAGACATGTGTGTTTCTGTATGCATGCGTGCGTGCGGCAAACGAAAAAAACACTCATGGCTGTATTGCTGGTGTCATCAGTACAGAGAGGCTATCTGACAGAAATACAGTGGAGGGCACGTTAATCCTGCCATTGAGAGAAGGATGTGTGTGTGTGTGTGTGTGTGTGTGTGTGTGCCATCTTCAATACAGCCCAACACATGAACCTTTAATGGTGTGTTAGGATCCACAGGGGACAGAGTGAACAGGGAGAGGGGGATGGAGATTTGGCAGGGACATGCCATGGCAAGACACATGTAGCATGCTGATAGCTCCGGAGAGATGCAGCTAGGACTGTGGAGAAACACGGGAAGGTACTGCTACGTATTCATCAACTCTGTGACACTTTGGATCAAGGATGTCGGGTGGCAGTTTGTGTGCTGTCCATTCAGATAGCCAAGCTAGGCGCGCGCATTCCTATTGCAGTGAACGTTTGGTTACGTGCACTCTTTGACAATGTGGTGAATCTTATGCATTGAGATTCTAGTAAACAAAATAACAGTCTGCTTGATGGGCATCTGGTGTGAGCTCACTAAAAAAATGACATATCGGCACTTGAGACTTTTGGATCTGGTCTCTAAGAACTGTGATTGAAAAGACAGAGCATTGTTCAATGTCATCTGTGATAGAGAAAGAGAGATAGTATGCGAATTTAGTGCTGTTCAATGTGGTAACGCTGTGTGCTGTGTGAGGGAGGGAGAGAGACAGCGCCAGAGGAGAGATCCTAGTGTCACAGTATCTTAGCAACTGCCTCCATCTCCTTGGAGACAAGACCTGACATCATTTCCCGTCTGTGAAAAAATTCACTTTGGTTTGTACACAGGGTGTGTGAATGTGTGTGACATGTTTATGTTATTTGAGCCTGTTATGATTGTTATCAGTATGTGCAGTGATGCTGTGGAGATGTATTCCATAAGGGTATACTCAAGAATTTTCATAAGTCGAAACAATATAGTATTACAGATGTTAGCAAAAACAACTATATTGAAAGTAATATTATGAACAATGTTTATCTTTATTTCATGCAATTTTCTATTTGTGTTTAAAATATTTGAGTAAGAAAAAAAACAATGCTTCTATTTAAATAGTGTATAGTACCTAATATGTATAATTTAATGTGCAACAGTGGGCAAGCAGTCTTAGCCACTGCACATGTACTGCTGTAGCATGCTTTCAAATCCAGTCCACAGTGATTTCAACAAATATATTAATGTTTTAGGGGGAAAGGAACACAATTCTTAAAATGAAAAAGAAATATAAATATTTCAATGCATAAGCTATTATGATAATTCATAATTTTCAGAATTGATCGATAAGATTTAACATTGTTTATGCATAAATGTATTATAAAGTAAACCAAATATGTTTCTCGGATACTAAATGGGATAATAAATATATTTAATTCTAAAAAAAAAGTATGTTTGTATTATCTATGTCCAAACATAGTGATATTGTAGTACTTTTATTTAAATTCTAATGGCTCATTTTATTGTTGAAGGTATAACAATCTGTGTTCTCTGCTGTCATCTAGTGACAAAAAGGGAAAACTACAACAATAAGTCTCACATTTATATTTCAGTTTATTTTACAAAAATAAAATCTTTCAAGGGACATGTAGATTTTAGGAAAAAGTGACTCTCAAAAGAACATTTAATTGAATGTAATTCCTGCAATTAGGTACTGCAATGTTCCCAGTCAGGCAAAACATGATATGTCTATTTTTCATCTGTGTCTTTCTATAAACTAGGGTACCAGTGAATATTTCTTGCAGTGGGCAACTACTAATAAAGTCAGCAACCTTATTAGTACCAAGACCCCAGTAAAAATGTGTTTTTATGTATTGAACGTTCATTCATCTGAGTCTCCAGCCCTTATATTCAGCCTTACAATGAAGTGTCTTACTGGAAATATATGGATGACAAGAATTTGGCCTCAGTCATACTTACATTTCCATGTACCCACCAACAGATACTGATCCAAAGAAATGTAAAGATTTCCATGTGTTGTGGAAATGCCAACCAGAAAAGGCAGGGAGACTGTAGATTCTTAAAACAATTCAAGCTTTATTATAGATTTGCAAATTTGGAGCCGTTAACAACACTCTCAGCAGCGTAAGGTCAAGAGCTCTCTGCCCAAAGATAAGCTCAGGCGTATATACTCAGTAATCAGTACAGCCCACCGCGTGATAACGTCCACCTCCCATGCATGGTTAGACTGCATGGCTCACAAGATGTTCTGCTGAGATAGGCACTTAGGCATAGCTATACCTGTCTTATGCCAAACTGAGATAAATAATCTGCGGTAAACACTACCCATTCAGTAAAGAGAGCATAAACACACACACACAATTGCCTGTCTCAATTATTTGATTATACTTTGAATATCCATTTAACATAGTAATAAGCAATATGATTTTTTTTTTTTAAAGAAGCAAGTACATTTTCCACCACATTTCTACGACAAGTACATTTTCCAGGCATCCATCTACCCTTCTGACTCTCCATTAATCACAGTATCCTTAAAGTCTGTGACCCAGAGTTCTAGGGGGTAACCATTAAAAATAATTTACAGTGGGACTGTCAAGTGGATCACATGTTGAAAATCTGCCTATATGGAACAGTTTTCCTTAGGTGTCTTAAATTATTAGGTTTTCCAGACCTAGAATTTATGTCCATCCACAGTCCAATTTGGAAAGTATTCAGATCCCTTCAATTTTTACTTATTTTGCTATGTTACAGCCTGATTCTAAAATGGATTAAATATGTTTTTTCCCTCATCAATGTACACACAACATCATAATGACAAAGCAAAGACAGGTTTTTAGAGATTTTAGAAAGGATTGTGTCAAGGCACAGATCTGGGGAAGGGTATGAAAAAAATGAAGGTCCCCAAGGACACAGTGGCCTCCATTATTCTTAAATGGAAGTTTGTTACCACCAGTTTGTAACGACCAACACTAACACCTATCCTAGAGCTGTCCACCCGGCCAATCTAAGGGTAGAAGGGCCTTCCAGCAGGACAACAATCTATACAGCACTCCACCAATCAGGCAGAGTACAGTAGCCAGATGGAACCCACTTAAAATGCACATGACAAACCGCTTGGAGTTTGCCAAAAGAAACCTAAAGAACGGTCAGACCCTGAGAAAGAAGATTCTCTGGTCTGATGAAACCAAGATTGAACTCGTTGGCCTGAATGCCAAGTGGGCCAAAGAAACCAGGCACGACTCATCACCTGGCCAATAAGATGAAGCGTGGTGGTGGCAGCATTATGCTGAGGATGTTTTTCAGTAGCAGGGACTGAGACACTAGTCAGGATAGAGGATAAAATGAACGGAGTGAAGTGCAGGGATCCTTGATAAATGTTAACCTGTTACAGAGCGCTCAAGACCTCAGTCTGGGGCAAAGGTTAACCTTCCAACAGGACAACAACCTTAAGCAGACAGCCAAGATAATGTAGGAGCCTGTATATGTCCTTGAGTGGCCCATCCAGAGCCCAGACTTGAACCCGATCGAACATCTCAGAAGGGACCTTAAAATGACTGTGCAGTGATGTTCCCTATCCACCCTGACAGAGCTTGAGAAGATCTGCAAAGAACAATTGGAGAAACCCACCAAATACAGGTGTGCCAAACTTGTAGCATCATCCCCAAGAAGACTCAAAACTCACTGTAATCCCTAACGGTATTAAATGTTTCAACTGAGTGTAAAACTCAAAGTTAGTGAAAAGTTCCTAATGACTCAAAATGTTTACGCGATACAGATTTTTACAAAATTTTAAGTTTAAAATGATCATCTTCGGTCACTCCCTGTTGTGACCGAAGCATGCTCTGCTTCAGGTTGGTATTTTGGAATGTTTTCATTTTCCTTTGTTTTACTTTGATTTATTCATTTTAGCTACACAAACATCAAACACATACATTTTTCTAAAGTAATCCAATCATGTACTTGTAAAATACTTGTACATTTATCAATACTTTTGTTTACAATACTTATGTCATTTTACAAAAAAAACATGACTTTCTGGCCCCTGTACTATGCAAATCAAGACTTCAAAGTATCTAATATATCCCATACAAGACTTCAAAGTATGGGATATATTAGATATCAACTTCATATCAATTCATATCAACTTCATTGTCATTGAACAGTGCAAGTACAATACAACAAATACATGAAGTGTCACTTCAGATTTTTCAATTTTTTAAATGTTTTATTTAGTTCTCAGCAATATTAAACATTACAGAAAGTCAATTTTGTAAGGATGACTAGGCAGGTTGTTTGGTTGCAATGGCAGAGAGTATTTTTATTAGAAGGGGCAGGCAAAGGTCAAAATCCAGTAATCCAAGAAGGCACACAGGCGAAGGTACACAAGGGCTAAGCCAAAAACTAGACTAAGGACTATGAAAAATACATGGTCAAAAATAAACTCTGAAAAATGCTTAGTATATAGTCAAAACATATAATACCAAGAAACAAACTGAGGACTAAATAGTGCACAAACTCAAACAGACAAAGGTGAGATGAATCCAGGAGATTGTGACAGGAAGGTGCAGCGTTCATGGAACACAGGATGACAAGGAGTCCGGTGGTGTGCAGGTAAGAGAACCAAGACGTGGAGTGATCAAGGTAAGTGTAGTGAGTGAGTGCCGGGCGGGAGCTGGGTGCAGGGGCTTGGGAAGGCAAGGGCGTGCTGCATTCAGGAGGTGCTGGAACAGGGAGTGACCGAGACCTGACTGCAGGCCTCACAACTTTAAACAAGTCATTGTTTACATTTCAATATTGCATAGCAAATATGTCAGACAGGACTCTTGTCATTGGTACATTCAGAACTTTCCACAGTTACAGTAATTCTTGTTTTCCTATCTATCTATCAGTACATTTCCCACTGATGTTAAAATCACAGAAATTACAGACATGTTTTTTTTAAAACAACAAGGTTTTTGGCTCTGCAAATACAATCTTTTGCACAATTAATAACAGCCCACCCTCGTAATCCCTGGTGACAAGAATAGTTACTCAATTCCCTGTACATTAGATTTTGTTCGCTTGGGGATTTGTAATGGTCAGCTAACCAGGCATGTAATAAAGACCAAACAGGGACATGTCCAAAATATGTGTCTGATTTTTTCATAGAGAGCTGATTAAAGCATGAATAGATCGTATTTAAAAGTTGTCTGTAATTTGCAAAAGTCATAACTATACATTAGTTAATTACTAACTTAATAACTGTGCTTCAATATTGTTGTTGCTTGCTCCTTGGGGTTTCAGGCTGGGTGTATTGTAAAAGCACTTTGTGACAACTGCTGATGTAAAAAGGGCTTTATAAATACATTTGATTTATTGATTGTTTGATAACAATGCATGTGCTGACAAAGCATTCATTTTGATAATTAACAATTATTTCACTACTTTTGTGATCCATATTGTAAAGTCATGGCTATTTATTAGGTTACTCATCGCTTAATAGCATGGAATCCTGCTCTACAGATGCATCAAGTCATCATTAATTCATGTTTATTAATGTATTAATACATGTAAATTTATTTATAGCTATTTTAAAGTGTTAGCAAAAAGACATCTGAAAAGTGGAAACAACCTCTCCCGGCTTTTTAACATGTTAACATAAATGCAAATTTCAGTTGATTAAATTTCAAATGATTAAGGTGCATTCTCTGTCCATAACTATCTCTTGTAGGGGTGGTTTCGCAAACATAGATTAAGCCTAATCCCGGACTACAAAATCATGCTCAATGGAAATCTGTGTCCGCGAAACTAGCCTGTTGTGTAAAAAGGCCATAAGACAAGCTAACAAAGTCAGTGGTCAAACACATGGGAAATTAATTCAAATGAACAAATCCACAGAAAACAGAACAATTTTACTTTGTTAATATGACATACATAGAATATAGAAGTATTTTCAAGGTAAGTACTATAAAATAGCAACAAATTACTCAAAATGCTTCACATCGTCATATTAAGGAGCTTTAGGTCCAGAAAAGTTTCCACCCAGCCTAAATCCTCCATTGATTCAGTTGACTGGCGACTTTAAAGAAAGGTTTCCATCCTGGTAAATCTGTGTTAAGGGGAAGAAATGTACGATTGTACATTATTTTTATTTACAACACTGTTTCCAAAAAAGTTAAATGGAAATAAAAACAGAATGTAAAGATGTGCAAATCATATAAACCCTATATTCAATAGAAAAAAGTACAAAGACAACATATCAAATGTTGAAACTGAAAAATGTTATTGTTCCTTGAAAAATATATGCCCACTTTTAATTTGATGCCAGCAACAGGTTTCATAAAAGCTGTGACAGAGGCAACAAAAGAGTGAAAAAGTTGTGTAATACAAAAAAGAACCTGGTGGAGCATCTCACAACTAATTAGGTTAATTGGCAACAGGTCAGTAACATGACAGGGTATGAATAGAACATCCCAGACAGGATGGGTCTGTCAGAAGTAAAGATGGGGAGGGTTCACCACTCTGAAAGACTGCGCTGGCAAATAGTGCAACAATTTAAGAATGTCTGTCAACGTAAAATTGCAAAGACTTTGGGGATCTCATCATCTGCGGTACATAAAATCATTAAAAGATTCAGATAATTCGGAGAGATCTCTGTACACATAGGAGAAGGCCGAAAACCAATATTGGATGGCCGTGATCTTCGGGCTCTCAGGCGGCACTGCATTAAAAAAAGACAATTCTGTAGTGGAAATAACTGCTGAGGAACGCTTCCAAAAACCATTGTCTGTGTGCACAATTTGTCAATTGTGAAACTCTCCCATGGAAAGACGAAACCACATATAACCAAGATCCAGAAATGCTGCTGTGTTTTCTACTGAAGCGAAGTGGAAAACTGTCCTGTGGTCTGACAAATCAAAACTTTCAATTATTTTTGGGAATTATGGATGCCGCGTCCTCCGGGCTAAAAAGGAAAGGGATTTATCTGGCTTGTTATCAGTGCACAGTTCAAAAGCCAACATTTGTGATGGTGATCAGTCCCCAAACACTTACAGAGTGTTGTTAAAAGAAGACAGCAATAAACATGCCCATGTCCTAAATTTGAAACATGCTGGCATCAAATTCAAAATGGGCATATAAAACATTTCTCTGGTTCAACATTTAATATGTTGTCTTTGTACTATTTTCAATTAAATACAGGGATTAAATGATTTGTACATCATTGAATTCTGTTTTTATTTGCATTTTACCCAGCGTCCCAACTTTTTGGAAACAGGGTTGTGCATTTTACTGACATCTATACATTTCATGAAGCAATTATACTAGAACCTTGATGATTCACAGTTGTGTTGTAGCTCATAACTAATTCACCTGATTTGTTTAATCAAGAGCTTGATGATTTAAAGACCAGCTGAATCAGGTGTGCTAGCTGGTGTTCAAATACATGTAATGGGTGTGTATCACATTAAGTTACCTAGATGTTTACATTTAAGTAATTTAGTGGAAACTCTGTTACAAAGTAACTTACAGTAGACAGTGCATACATTTTCACACTGGCCCCTGTGGGAATCAAACCTACCTTGGTGTTAAAACCACCATGCTCTACATATTTCTTTTATTTCTTCTATATAAACTGTTGCACTAACGGGCCAGAACAAATTCCTTGTTTGTTGTGAAACTTACTTGGCAATAAAACTCTTTCTGATTCTGATACTACTGGCTTTTCATAAAAAGACATTAGGGGTTGCTGATTATCACAAGTTGATTGAGCACAGACCTTGTTATTGAATAATAGTAATCCTTTTTTGGATAAAATTGTATTACAAACAATGTAATTATTTTTTCTTCCAGTTGTAATTGATATTTTAGAGATTACAGTACAACAAACACTATACAGATATTTTATATGAATTTTCCATGAAGTTAGGAGCTACAGTTTCCTCATTAAGTACTGGGACATTAAAGTCAAAATTGCTATTTATGCTGTACTCAACACACATAAAATATGATAAAAGATTAATATGAGGCAAAAGTATGGACACTTAAGTATTAACAATACCTCTATTTTCCTTTAGCGTTTTCCAAATCTCAATGATTGCATTTTTATTGCGAAGACACCCGAGTAGTCCTCCCTGGCTCTCATGGAACAGACAGTCCACTGTTAGTATTATATCTTTTCAAGTCACTAGTCTTTTGCTGTCAGGTACAGTGGAGTCTCGGTCGAAAGTGTGATGCAGCACCACTAGAATGACAGGTTTATCAACTGTCAAAAAAGAGTGAGAAAAATAAGAAAATAGGAAATTTGTGAAGTTTTATGTGTAGGTCAACAGAGACATTTTGAAGTATTTTTTAAATACTTGGGAATACATTTCAGCAACCATTTACCTGGGATCTGTTGCAGTGCTGCTTCAATATCAGTCCCGGAGCGACTGACGATGGGACAGAAAGCCATGATGACATTAGCCTCTTCTGGTGAGTTTGCTTTAGTTAAGGCTCCTGGGATTTTGAGTAGTTTTATAAACTGTGTGTCTGAACCCATGGTGTTGCCAGTCAGCATAGTGATGAATTTCAAGTCCACTGGTTAAAGTTAGAAATTAGAAAATTAGAATTATCATCAAAAAACAACCATTTAAAATAAACATTTGAATTCCTCAAATTAAATAAATTCAATTTATTTTCCTCTCAATGTATTCCAGACAATCAGGTGTCCACATCTCTGAGGACCTCTACTGGACCTTCAACACCTCAGCCCTGGTCAAAAAGGCACAGCAGGGCCTATACTTTTTGAGGAGGCTGAAGAAGGCCCGTCTGTCTTCCAAGATCCCTGTGAACTTTTATCGCTGCACAATTGAGAGCATTCTGACTAACTGTGCCACAGTGTGGTTTGGAGGGTGCTTGAGTAGCCGACTGGAGGGCCCTGCAATGGGTGGTGAAAACCACCCAGCACATCACTGGTGCCCAGCTCCCGGCCATTGCGGACCTCCAGCGCAAGTGCTGTCTGCACAGGGCATGCGGCATCATCATGGACCCTTCACATCCATGTCACAAACTGTTCGCCCTCCTACCATTAGGTAGGCGGTACAGGTCTCTTCGTTCCTGCACCAGCAGGCTCAGGAACTCCCTTTGTGCTACTCTGACACTGCCTTGCAAAGTCTGGAAGTTATCAGTTGTTACAGGTACGTGTCTACCTCGGGAACCTCACTGCTGCTATCCCTGCATTTCAGTTGCACTGAAATGGCATTTCAATTTGCCTCATTGCACATTTAGAATTACTTGCGTTTTTACAGTTGTTACATATACATGTCTACCTCTGGGACCTCATTGCTGCTATCTCTGCATCCCAGTTGCACTTGCTACCCTACTCCTTCATTTTGCCTCGATTCTGCCTTCATTCTGCATTTTGCCTTCATTTTGCCTCAACATTTAGAAGGCCATTTAGAATTGCCATTTGTACCCGCACAACTATTATCCCACTTGTAACATACACTATACTTAACACTTGTACATTTTCTGCCCTCCTCTATTGCCTTAATTGCACATTTAGTATTTACCGTTTGTATTGCATTTGCCTTCATTGCACATCTATACATTCCACTTGTAATATACATTATACTTAATACTTGTACATTTTCTGCCCTCCTCCATTTGCACTTCTGGTTAGATGCTAAATGCGTTTCATTATACTGTACTTGTTCAATGACAATAAATTTGAATCTAATCTAAACATGCCTCCTCCGAAACATATTCCATCAAGTTTTTCTTTTTTTGACCCTACTTGTTTGTTAGTCAAATCAGTGTGTTAGGAGCAACGTCCCTTCGGTCAACAACTTTAGGTTTAGCTTGCAGGCGTCTGATACCCCTGACAGCTTCAGAGAGGAGATCACAATGACACAAGGAATGCTTTACTGGTCCCCACCACCCTTAGCCCAGGGTGTTGCAAGGCCCATATGTACACACTTTGGGATGGAACCCAGGTTTGAGGCCCATATGTACACACTTTGGGATGGAACCCAGGTTTGAGGCCCATATGTACACACTGTGGGATGGAACCCAGGGTTTAGGCCCATATGTAAACACTGTGGGATGGAACCCAGGGTTTAAGCCCATATGTACTCACTGTGGGATGGATCCCAGGGTTTAGGCCCATATGTACACTGTGGGATGGAACCCAGTGTTTAAGCCCATATGAACACACTGTGGGATGGAACCCAAGGTTTAGTGGCACATGATCACGTCTGGTCAACTTTATACAGCTCCGGAAAAAATTAAGAGACCACTGCACATTTTTCTTTCCTTTCCAAAAAGTTGAAAAGGAAAGTTCTGAGTGAGGAACAGAAGCGTTCGATTTGCAGTGGTGTCTTAATTTTAACCCTTCTGTTCCTCACTCAAAACCTTCCTTTTCTACTTATTTGGAAAAGAGAAAAAGGTGCAGTGGTCTCTTAATTTT
The DNA here is from genome assembly GCA_016801175.1 of Esox masquinongy. Lineage (NCBI taxonomy): Eukaryota > Metazoa > Chordata > Actinopteri > Esociformes > Esocidae > Esox > Esox masquinongy. Next base: position 171,450 of record JACXGI010000134.1, read on the forward strand.
TTCTGTAGCTGTACATCCATACCACAAAGAACCCAAATAGGTACCAGTGCCCTCATTTATCAATGTTGCTTACGAACAGAAATGTTCGTAAACCATGCGTGAGATCATTTCTAAGCAAAGTGCAGGATTTATCAATTTGTACTTGAGAATGTGCATACATTTAAGAACATCTCTGACCATGCGTATGCACAGTACCGTGTAGAAAAGTCAAACTGCATTTAACACATAAGCTAGTAATAGTTTTCTCAGGGTGCTATCAAATTCATAAACATGAAACCATTTTAGCCTAATTGAAAAATTACGTAAATTAGAAAGAGAATGGAATGTAAGGTTGGAGGTGATTTAGTTTAACCAGTTAAATAATATAAAAGGGAAAACTGAGGCATTTTGACTTGTCCAAAATGGCAAATATTGCATTGCTGGAGGATCTGACACAAGCTGCATTACACAGGGGGTGTGTTTTCAATGAGCATACAGAATTTTTTGTTGAGAGCAATGCTTAGCTTATTAGATTCCACTTTCCATTTATTTTGTCTCGTATATTTGTTATATTTATTGTCAAGCAAGAATATTTAGATGTGGTCCATGTCTGAATATGGTTGTGAAAATAAAGCTTGACTTGTCATCAGTTGGTGTGTCTGGTATTCCTTCAGGGTCTGGGAGAGGCACCTCAGTATCACCATCAGAAATGATGACATATTCATTTAATGGACTGTTATGCAATCAGATGAGGCAGAATTTACCACAGCTCTAATCTGCTCCCAAGCAATATTTTTTCTCCTATTTGTCAAGCCATTTCTGAGGGCTCCAAAATGTATAACTTGTTCCATTTCGGTGATCAAAAGTTCTATTTCTGCATCCAAATCTTTGATTTCCATTTTCTGCGTCCAAATGTTTTCTTTGATTTCCATTTTGGCGGACAGAAATTGGTGACATTTCTTGCAGCTTTAAAGGGAAGGTTTGTGACCATAAATGCTCATTTAGGGCAGTTCTTATGTAAATGACACTTCATGTACACTAGCATAGTGTTTTAGAATCTGTCTGATTTATCAAGGCAAAGTACTTACAGGTGTGTATAGATCAAGTATACGAACATAAATACCAACTGTTTTGTACTTGCGAAAAGCGCTTAACATTAACTTTTTTGCTCACCAGCCACTGTGGCTAGTGGTTTTCAGTTAGTTACCAGTCACTCACCATTTTCACTAGCCGCCATTTTGTTGTTGGGAAATGACGTTTCATTTGATTCAAGTTGACTATGATATGTTACATTGTAGACTATCTAGTTCACGCCGTTGGTCACTGGCGCTCAAGGCAATAGGCCTAACACAAATGGACCAGAATCAAACATTGTATGCAGGTAGTGCTCATGGGAGTTGTAGGGACGTAGCTCGTAGTGTCACTAACATTGCAGTAAGTTTATTATTTCATATATCTTTTGAGACGACTAAAATGTTTTAAAAAAGTGTGTGTATACCGGACGCCCCTCTGTGAAATACTTTATATAATATGTGACACACTTGAAAAAGACAACTATTAGAGTAGTAAATCTTCCCTATGTCCACTTGAGCAGCTAATGCACGCTACAATGTCCTCCCTAATAGCAACCAAAATACAAGCAATATATTTATTCGTAACATAGACCGATTAACATGCTTTTTAAAAAGAAATATGAAATCAATCATCAGCGTTATAATCAATCGCAGTCAATATTATTGTTGTCTATTTCGTTGTTATGCTATGTTCTTATAGACGTGTCAATATAGACGTGCAATATATACCTATATTACAGCTTTGTCACGTTATTTTTTTCACCATTCTTGCCTTGCCTTCCCTGTCTCGACTTTCTTCAGCTGCAGTAGGATCTCCTGCTGTCACTGATCCATCGTCTTCATGTTCATATATTTATATATTGTTAGTGTCTTAAAATATGTTAATTGTATATATTTTTACACTGCATATTGCATAGCCTAATGTCTTTTGGTGACAGTACATACCCTAATCTGATGGTCTTTTCACCACTCATATTTGTGTGTCTCGCGATCTCTCTTTAAATAAATCTGTAATTCTCAGATGTTAGAAGTCACCTGAAACGTTTAAAAAAATGTTATGCGGATTGGATGTTGTTTGAGGTTATTACGTTTTAATGAAATATTTTGACATGCTTGGTTGCAAAAGGATCCACTTGTTTTTCCGACTTCACTCATCTCCGCCATGTCAGGACCTGTGTGGTCCAACACAGCGGGGCGAGATTTTGGAAAGGCAATCGCCTTTGAGTTTTGGAAGCTGGAAACACCTTGTGTATAGATATAGGCCTATAGAATTCCATCCGCAAAAGTGGCTAGTAAGAGTGACTGCATTATACGCCACAGCTGAATTCCACCCGCATTTGGCGGGTGGGTGAGTGCTAATCTCAAGTGCTACTTGCGAACAATCAAAATGTTATTTGTATATGTAGATTTAGAAACTTTTCTACGCAACATTCATAAAGGAGGGCCTTGATAAACCTGTAACTTCTTTATCTGTTTTAAAGAAATACCTTTATTTGTTCACCAGGAAGTAGACACCACTTACGTCCTTGTATAGTAGAATGGTTGTTGTTCAGAGGATTGCAAATTTTGCATGCATAGAAATAGACAATATACATTCCTGGGTATTTTTCCTTATTACCTTATACTTGTCCTCAGTATTCCCATAATTTCTTTAACCTAAAATATCTTGGGCTGTTTATATATTTCCCCCCTTTCAAGTCTTATCTTTCCCCTGTGCTAATTTTGGAAAGTATTAAGATTAATTTATTTAATAAAGAGTCTTACCTTTAAAAGTCATTTTTCTCCACTTCAGAATACAGATGTAAGTCTATATCTAAACCTGACAGTGATTAAATATGTGTAAGATTATCTTTGCACAGTACTTCGCAGATAATCTACTCATTGCTCTTTCACTTTCCCTTTAGCTACGTCATTCTCAGGAAAAGTCCCTCGGAGAACCATCCATTCTGGGAACAATTCAAAACAATACTATGCCACCTAGTGGATACAGTTGGTAGCTACATATCTGAAGTTAGTATCGAAGAATGGCAGAATCGCATTCTACATACTATGTAGCCTTTTACAAGAACGTACTTCGCGGATGATGGTAAAATGCGTACTGTTTAGTAGATAGTAAGCTAGTCGCCCGTATTGGGACCGTTTGGGATATACTACCTCGTCATTCAATTGCGTCTCAACATAAGATGATTTTGTGACGCATTAACATCACACCAAATTTGAATATATATATATATATATATATATATATATATATATATATATACACCTTTAAGCATTGTGTTAAACTGACTAACGTTTCTTATGAAGTTTACTTCCACCACAAATAGCATCTATGAACTGTATGGCTTTTACCACTGGCCATTTTAATAGCTTATTAGCCAGCAGTCCTACTAGTATCATACTAGGAATAGTCATAAGAATTGAGCAATTGCTAGCGAGACTGAAGACGAGATTTACACTGACAAAACTATTTCATTTCATGTCACAACGTTTTTCTTTCATTCGTGAATGACATTGATACAATAACTAGCCTATCAATATAGGTGACCATTGCTGACTTTTAAGACGAGAGAATCGTGGAAACCCCTCCCCTTTTACTCAGCACAAGGGGTTGTGGTCTATATTACCCAAAACGCATACTTCGAAAATCCACCAGAAATAGTTGACCATCCAGAACCTTTGGCATACTATTTTCAATGTACTATAGGTTGAGACCAGGGCTTGCCATTGGCACCCGCCAAATGCGGGTAGAATTCGGCTGTGGCAGTCACTCTTACTAGCCACATTGGCAGGTGGCATTCTATGTATCTATACAGCAGGGTTTTTCCTCCATTCAAAACTCAAAGGTGACAGACTTCCAAAAATCTTGCACTGCCTCTGTGTGTTGGCATGGTAAAACATGATTTTGGGCTCATATACAAAATACCAGAGAAACACCAATTTGCAGCTAATTTGACGAAAAGAGAAAACTTTTTCCATATTGACAGTGTTGCCAAGTGGGGCTTTTTAATGGGCTTGGACAGGTCAATTTTTGCAGGAGTTGGAGAATAGCCGTTTACTGTCAATGAAATCTGGCAACCGTGCATACAGGACCACACGGCTCCAGCCCAGCTAACAATTTTCCGTTGTCACAATGTTGTTACGACGTTATCTGGCGACCGAAATTAGGTAGCATTAACGTTGTCAGCTACGTTGTCACAACCGGAAAAGTGAAAGTTTTCTTGTTGTCGCTACAACATAACTAATTGACGTTGTCAGTTGATCGCTAGCATGTCGTAGCAACGTGGTATTTCTAAGGTTGTCGGTTGGTAATCGCGAATCCCAGGCATCCTACCCAGTTGACCATTCATTGCCCTTTTCCTCTTACATTTTTTATATTCATACGTACAGCTAGAATATGTACAGCTAAGTTCATTTCTGTCCAGTCAACATCTTGACAGTTTTCTCAATCCTTGTGTTTACCTGTTCCAACTGTTCCATGAAATCTTAAATGCAACACATTTCAGCAGGGTTCTATACCGACGTTTAGTTTTACAGTGAGGTATTATGTATAAAAATTATACATTTACTTTATCAACCCCTTCCCAGATATAATAATGGCAATGCTGTTAGATCATCAGTCCAGACATTTTCTCCTAGCAAATTACATGACATATCCTATAATATACAAGAGCCCCATATGTAGCAAAAAAGTATATACATTTACAAATAAACCAGAAAATGTATGTAATTTAAAAAATATATTATTAATCACCCACCTCACACTGCCAAGTGGGTCAACAGCACAGAAATTAAAATCAGAACTGTGTGGGACTTCATAACCATCAGGAAGGATAAAGCAGCAAATCTCATCTAGTTAACGCCAATGAAACTGTAGGTCTTCAATGGCAATAGCTATGATAAACAGTATTTTTTCCCGCTAGTAGAGTTCTATCCTTCTCCAATCATTGACATTTTTGTTCCAGCTATCAACTGATCAAATTTAGAAATATTATCAAACTGGACATTTTACGAATAATTAAAATATAAGAACACAAGCCAATATGAATGCTTTACTCTTCATTGGGTTCTTTTCTTTTCAAATGGTGAAGAATTGTGAAATCATGAAGATAAGAAAAAAATAATAAATTGAAATGAAACAATTAATATTATCCAAGTGACAGAATACAATCACACAAGCAAAGACGGACACTTTACTCTTCCATGTTGTCAGAAATGAGTCTGAGTGGTCTTCAATTCTATCTTCACCTTCCTCCCATCCTCTGCTGTTGGACCCGTTGCTGCACCTGGACATGGACAATGAAAACCAGTTTAAAAACAGTATAAAACAGTGTCAACCATTTGATTCAATTCATTCATAATTTATTCATATCACTTTTACAATTTTGTCAAATCATGTTGAATCATTACTTGCGGAACTCATAGTAAAAATGTTTACATTTGAGGTGACTCGATGTTCATCCACAGTAGCTACAGTGGATATAAAAAGTCTACACACCCCTGTTAAAATGCCAGGTTTTTGTGATGTAAAAGAATGTGACAAAGATAAATCATGTCAGAACTTTTTCCACTTTTAATGTGACCTATAATGTGAACAATTCCATTGAAAAACAAACTGAAATCTTCGAGGGGGAAAACTGAAAAATAAAAAACTTACAATAACCTGTTTGCATAAGTGTGCACACCCTCTGATAACTGGGGATGTGGCTGTGTTCAGAATTAACCAATCACATTCAAACTCAAGGTAAATAGAAGTCATTACACACCTGCCATCATTTAAAGTGACTCTGATTAATCACAAATAAAGTTCAGCTGTTCT
>JACXGI010000135.1:0-47781 GCA_016801175.1 Esox masquinongy
TGTGTGTGTGTGTGTGTGTGTGTGTGTGTGTGTGTGTGTGTGTGTGTGTCACCTTGTGTCTGTAACAAGGCCCAGTGGTGTACTTTTTTGTCAGCTGCCATAGCGTGCACTCACTTCTTACCAGTGGTTTAGTGGTGGGTATACGCAGGTATACGCTTTCTACCCACTTTTTGTCAGTTGTTATAGCATATACTCAATTACTGATGGGTATGAATGTAGTACAGTGAATGTATATGCAATATACATTATTTTTGTAGTATATAAAGCATGCAAAAAGTAACATAGAAAAGCCAGTCGCATAATTATTACAAACCCAATAAATAATTATTAAAGCTGCAAGCAGCATTTAGCGGGTATCAGCATTGAAGCTATAAATAGCCAGATTGCAATTTTTTTTCAACTTTTATCCATAGTTGCAAGAAATACATCAATGTTTTTGTCCATTCCTGTAGTGCCCCCATGTGGCCCATTTGAAACATCATTCACACAAAGTAAAAACAACCCTGATCATGTGCACCAAATGTAATCTCATTGAGTGACAAAGAACAAAAGATATTGTGTTATGGCTATTATGCCGCCACAGTCTGGCCAAACTGAATGTACTTGCATGTTACATTGCAATAGTTTTCAGGACATTTACCTCAAATGGTATTATAATATAACATTCTGCATCAGATAAATATGGATTCAAATGTCTGACACTATCAGAGCAGTATAACACCTTAAGCACCAAACAATGTAACTAGGTAGTTGCTTGAAATTTTCAGAATGTAATAAGTGTAGCATAATTGTATGGTAAATATAACTGAATGTTTATCAGTCTTCCCCAGCACAGAGCGTATTAATGAATTCACCATTTGCTTGTTGTACGATAATGATGGGGTCAGAAGAGATAATCATTATAATTTTCAAAGGTATGTTTACTTAATTATGTGTATTAAAATCAATGATTGAGCAAACTATTTATTTTAGAATTGTTTAATTTTGATGATCAAAAGACTATTACAGGTGGCAACAATAAAACCAGTACCTTTCCAGATTTTCATTCATTTGGAAAATGCCCTCCCTATTCTTATTGTAAAAATATGTTGACTTAGGCTATATGCCCATGCCCTACCAATGTACCCATGTGTAATTGTTAAATTACAACTCAGATTTCATTTTAATTTAACTGCCATGTCTACAATTTAAATGTACAATTGATAAGTTTAGCACTCAGAAGTGGAGCTGTAGAAACCAATGAAAACAGAGAAATTACTAAACTAATGAGAATGGATTATCTACTGAGGCTTAAACACACAACACCCTCTCTACCAAAGGCACATTTTTAATAGCTAAATCATTGGTTATAATGTTCATGTCACCAGAATTATTTAAGGTGAACTAATGCTAGTTTAGACTGAGATTCTTCTAGCATTTATTTTTGATGAAATAATCATGGCAACGTTGCATTCCACTAAGGCTTGAAATGGTCAAATAATTATTAGCTAAACCGTATGTTATGTTGTTTATGTCACCAAAAAGATTTTAGATGGACTAACGTTAGATTAAACTGAGGTTAGTTAAACATATTTCCATTAGCTAACGTTACTAACTAGCATTTATCGCTAACGTTAGCCATTTTTTGACTCTGCTAGGTAGTTTTTTATAAATTAAATAATCATGGCAACGTTGCATTTCACAAAACATATGCCTATAGAAGCAAGTCATTGTACAAAAAAAACCAATGGATTAATTAGCTATTGATCATAGATTAGCTACTGAGGCTGGAAAACATAAGATCATATCTAAAAGGCAAATTATTAATAGCTAAACACTGTTATAATGTTCACGTCATCAGAATAATTTTAGATGGAGTAACTAGCCAGACTCCTAAAAAAAGCCACTAGCTGCTAACTAATGAGGCAATATGAATTCCATGTACAGTATAGTTTGTGGCATTTGGGGTTAAAGAGGGACAACAATATATTCTTTTGCTGGGTGTAGCACATTGCCCCATGATTTCACATTATATTTGTAATTTTACAAACTCTCCTGAGTATTTCGTACAATACATTCACTGCGGTACTGAGGAGTTTTTCTGCAGAAAGTATCTTAACCCTGAAAGTTTATTAACCCTGGGCTAAGGCTTAACCCTAGGCTAAAGATTCACACTTGTGTTCCTAAGCCCTGGGATAACGGACAAATACGACAGAATATCATTTTACATTCTATGATAAGCTGCAAATGTTTCGTTCTCTCTGGCATGCAAATAATGTTACAGTAGCCTACATCACTGACACATGATCAATGTTACGCTAACACAGTTCAATTAACGACTTCATGACATCGACTGATCAAGATGCCCACCCTGTCGGTATTTGCTTGAACAGCTTTGTAAAAACTATGCAAAGAAAGTGAAAAACATTAGTCAACTTTCATTCTTTCGACATATTTGCTGGATTTACATCCAAAGCAAGCTGCAATAACTACTTCGCTAAGATTCAGCAGGTATAATGAAACGACAAAACTTTGCAGAGTGAAAGGACCAAAACAGACGAGGCTGTTGGTAACGGTGTGCATCCCAAGCGTCTGTAAATTTAAGTGAAAGGGCAGGTTTTGTGATTGGACAATAAACGTTCTATGGTTTTGTTCTTGACCCCGTTTCACACTGGTTATTTTGTCACCGTTTTTCTGGGGCTAGCCCTGAAAAGTCGGGGCTAACCCTACTTCAGAGCATGGCCAGCTAGCCCCAGGCTAAGGGTGGTTTTTTCCCACTTCAAATATGCAATTGTGAACACCTGCTTTAGCCCTAGGCTAAGTTGCCGTATGAACACATCTAGTGTGGTTGGATGTATTGCACAATCAAGCTCCAAAGTAAATGAGCACAAACAAATAAAAAAAATTAAAAACATCAAACTAGGATTTTTTTATTAGATCATGTTCTCTACATTGGTTTACATAAGCTCTAACCATTTCTCAGTGTGCTCCACCTTATAATATTCTTTAACCTATAGAAAGAATTATTGAAATTGTAATTTTGTTAAATTTATCATTTCCCCCACATAGTTTTTCCTTTGAAAAGGTAGCCTACACAACACAAATTATAGACACACCAAAGACCTTTATTTTGATGGCAACATATGAAAAGAAAAGAGACTGATCAACTTAACATTACATGATGTCTGGTCTGTCGCACGTGGTATTTCACAATTTGCAACTTGTCTGCTAAAGATAGTTTATCAAACAAAGTCAGATACAGGTGACAAGATGAGTGACTCAGAAACAGGAAGGTAATCAAGATTTGAACTTCCGGTCAGATTGGTGAACTGTCTTGTTCAACCATCTTTGATCGCAGAGATATTTGGTCCCAGAATTCAGTGGAATGAAAACAAAAATGGCTGCGCACGTAAACAGTAATTAGCCAAACAAGCTCAACATAACCTTCATAAAGGTGTTTTTCACTGATCGTATTTGTCCATTACTAAATATGCAAGAATCGTAATTCATTATTTTTCACCATCTTTAGTGAAATAGTGAATAATCACATAAATAAAGGCATTATTAACACACAAACTATTCTCTGCTGGTTAGCATATGTTTTATTGATAAGACAGGTGGAGTAATCCTCAGGAAAATATCACGTCTTAAAAGGTTGCTCTATAAATATTCAGTATACTCTTTAACAGTATTACTGCCCTAAATAGTTTCAAAATATAATTTTAACCAGTTGAAATCAGAATACTGCTCCATATCTAATAAGCAACATGGTGTTTATGGGCTGCTGCGGTGGCAATTTATGTTGTCATAATATACAATTCTGGATTTGTCAGTGCATACTGAAATAATATGCATTAAGAAATCACCCTGAGGGGCCTTCAGCGATATTTCAAAATGTACTTGTGAAAAGGTTTAAATCTGTCATTTGATGCTACAGAAGTAGCGTTTGAAGCATTTTTCACAAATTCAGAATTGCTGAAAAACCATTACGCCCAAATTAAAGGGTCCCAATTGCAAATATGTTCCTTGTGCGGAGATGGACTTATATAACTCTTTTCAAGATTATTTTAAAAATCCTTGCAGTCATTTTTTCCGTATGGTCCTTGTCAACATATGTACCAAGTACCATTATTATACCATTATCCCTGTAGTAGATGTCTATATGTGCAAAACCACACCCCCTCACATGTTCATTGGTCAATAGCACCCATGTTTTTTGACATAATGGTCTGGCTGATATAACTTTTGAAGAGCATGGTCCCTAGATGCCAAATATCAAAGTACGTGAAGATCGGACATTTGGTGCCAGAGGAGTTAATTTTTTAGTGTTTTTCAAAAACTCCAAAATGGCGGAAAATCCATCCTGGCGGACTATATGGGTCCAAATGGGAAAAATGTTCATCATGAGGAGATACACCTATGTACCAATTTTCAAGACTCTAGGTCACAAGGGGTGGGCGTGGTGAGCTTGCAAAAAGTGCAACTTTGGAAGCTTGTGACAGCGCCACCATGAGGCCGACATGCATGCCACTGCACCAGAAGTTGTGGCCCTTGGCCCTTGGCCCTTTACTACCACAAAAATTTGGGCACCTTTAAGCCATTTAATCTCACAGGAATTTGCAAAAAACACCCTTTTTTGCCGGAATAATAATAATAATAATAATGATAATAATAATGAACCAGAACAAACACAATAGGGTTTCTCCAGTGAACTGCTGAAACCCTAATAATGAACCGGAACAAACACTATAGGGTTTCACCAGTGAACTGCTGAAACCCTAATAATAATAATGAAGCGGAACAAACACAATAGGGTTTCACCCGTGAACTGCTGAAACCCTAATAATAATAATAATAATAATGAACCGGAAAAAACACAATAGGGTTTCACCAGTGAACTGCTGAAACCCTAATAATGAACCGGAAAAAACACAATAGGGTTTCACCAGTGAACTGCTGAAACCCTAATAATAATAATAATGAACCGGAACAAACACAATATGGTTTCACCAGTGAACTGCTGAAACCCTAATAATAATAATAATAATAATAATAATGAAGCGGAACAAACACAATAGGGTTTCACCAGTGAACTGCTGAAACCCTAATAATAATAATAATAATGAAGCGGAACAAACACAATAGGGTTTCACCAGTGAACTGCTGAAACCCTAATAATAATGAACCGGAACAAACACAATATGGTTTCACCAGTTAACTGCTGAAACCCTAATAATGAACCGGAACAAACACAATAGGGTTTCACCAGTGAACTGCTGAAACCCTAATAATAATAATAATAATAATAATGATGAACCGGAACCATCACAATAGGGTTTCACCAGTGAACTGCTGAAACCCTAATAATAATAATAATAATAATAATAATAATAATAATAATAATGATGATGAACCGGAACAAACACAATAGGGTTTCACCAGTGAACTGCTGAAACCCTAATAATAATAATAATAATAATGATGAACCGGAACCATCACAATAGGGTTTCACCAGTGAACTGCTGAAACCCTAATAATAATAATAATAATAATAATAATAATAATAATAATAATAATGATGAACCGGAACAAACACAATAGGGTTTCACCAGTGAACTGCTGAAACCCTTATAATTTAAAAACGACGAATAAATAATGTGCTGGAGACCGACGCATGAAATAGCTCTGATTGGCTGGTTATTAGTAATGGGAAGTTCGACTCTTTGTACTGACTCGGATCTTCTCTACTTAAGCAAACGCTTGTTTTACTCTGATTTATCATAGATTTAACTTTATCATTACAATCAAAAATCAAATACTACTTTATTTACTGTAGGCTATGTGTCCATGTATCTGTTGCAAATATGTATTTACAATGCTACTTTCTAGATCAACTTTTCTTTGAGAATGTCAAACTAACAGCTGTTGAACAGAGAGTAGGCTACTGAGCTGGAAGCCATAATTTTAGACCTACCATGTGTCCAATTATCTGTTACAAACATGTCTTTATTATGCTATTGTCTTGGTCTATTTTTCTTTGTGAAAGTAAAACTAACAGCGTATTCCGTGGTTAAGTAGAACTCCGCTGGCAGCGGTTCAAATGAACAAAACAACCGTTCAAATGAACGATAAAACTGACCGAGTCAGTTATTTGCAAGTCTTTTTTTACTTAGGCAAAGGCTCAGTGTACGATTTTATTTGTGTTTATCATTACAATCAAAAATCATCTACATTATTTTAAACCTACCATATGTCCAATTATCTGTTACAAACATGTCTATAATGCAATTGTCTTGATCGATTTTTCTTTGCGAAAGTAAAACTAACAGTGTATTCCGTGGTTGGGTAGAACTCCGCTGCCAGTCATTCAAATGAACGAAACAACTGTTCAATTGAACGATAAAACTGACCGAGTCAGTCGTTCACGAGTCTTTTTCTTAGGCAAAGGCTCATTGTATGATTTTATCTGTGTTTATCATTACAATCAAAAATCAACTACCACATTAATAATTTTAGACCTACCATGTGTCCAATTATCTGTTACAAACATGTCTTTATTATGCTATTGTCTTGGTCTATTTTTCTTTGCGAAAGTAAAACTAACAGCGTATTCCGTGGTTGGGTACAACTCCGCTGCCAGTCATTCAAATGAACGAAACAACCGTTCAATTGAACGATAAAACTGACCGAGTCAGTCGTTCACAAGTCTTTTTAATTTGGCGAAGGCAGCGGCCCCGTGCTTGTTTTCATCTTTTTTTTATGGCATCAGTAATCAACTAACTATATGAATTATTATAGTCTGCGTTCAATTATCAGTTATAAACATGTCTTTATGATGTTCCTGACTTGATCTATTTTTCTCTGCGAATGCACATCGAAGTTAATCGGAGAACTGAGCTGGAGGACCCGGTATGAAGCAAGTGATCATGTTGTAGTAATCCGCTGTCAAACTTTCGATACAATACAATTGAACAAGTCACTAGAACACAGGACTCGTGAGTCCCGAGTCACTAAAAAGATTTGTTCAAAACAAACAAATCGTTCGCGAACTGCACATCACTACTGGTTATTTAGAACCTCATGTTACTTCACTTCAGTCAAATATTTTTGCCTGCCAGAATATTCAGGGTTTTTTTCCCCCCAAGGCAAAATTATATTTCCATAGGCTCAATGTTATTTCCGAAATACATTATGAAACAAACTCATCAACTTTGTCATTTGTCGAACCAAATAAACATAGTCAAGCAGCAGACAAAACTGCCAGCTCTGCTGGTGCACTTCCCTCAACCGATGACAATAAAGATTTTGAAAGCAACCGGATCCTCCATGGTAAAGACTTCAGTAAATTACGTATTTTTGGATTAAATCAATTTGGCAGTACTACCTCGTTAACTGCCTTAGCTAGCTAACATTTTCTAGCTAACGTTACTGTTGACAATTTTTGAGTTTTGGAAATGGTAGCTATTACATTTGCAAAATGCGGGTAGGGAAGCTGACATCAGGACTGATAGCTAGTCAGCAAGATTTCATATTTAAAGTCTTCCAGCTTTCATATGGCCAAGATGGGGTCATCTTATGTGCACTTTCACTGCAAATTACTGAGAATACTGTATGTTTTTTGTTCTTCATAGATACCAATGATTGTCCAGACCTATTGACAGTAAAGTAAGTGAAAGATTTAATATAAAGTCCAAAAACCTCTGGTTAGGATGCAAGAAACAGGGTAAGTTAGGGTAGTTCTAAGACTTGGTTTCCAATGTATATACATGGTGTTAGACTGGGATGGGCAGAATAGGATTTTGTCATTTGTATTTGATGATAATGGCTTCATATTTTGTATCAAAATACTTCAGTGTTTTGTATTTTGTGGCTTAAAAATACTGTAAAATAGTTTGTGAGATGTCTACATGATGACATAAAAATGCTACCTCTGATTGTGCCTAGTCAGTAATTTTCCCAGACTTGTTGAGATCAGAACAGAAAAGGCATCCATACCTGAAGGTCAAGGTGAGAAACGTGTACTTGGCATCTTTGGAGCAGTATCCCCTAATCAAGCACCTTTTTTGGAGGTTTAACACAATCATCCCAACCTCAGCTCCAGTGGAGCGTTTATTTCCCTTTGCTTGACTGATCAACCGGCCCCATTAACGAAATCTAAATACCACACCTTTTGAAAAGTTAGTTGTGCTTAAAGGCATCAGTAGCTAAAGAGACGTCTGCAATGTAGGCCACAGGCCACACTCTTATTCAATACACTCCCTCTCTTACACACACTCACTCAATCACATGCTTAGTTTCTCACCCAAACTCACCCATACAGTGGATATAAAAAGTCTACACACCCCTGTTAAAATGCCAGGTTTTGGTGATGTAAAAGAATGAGACAAAGATAAATCATGTCAGAACTTTTTCCAATTTTAATGTGACCTATAATGTGAACAATTCAATTGAAAATCAAACTGAAATCTTCGAGGGGGAAAAATGAAAAATAAAAACCTTACAATAACCTGGTTGCATAAGTGTGCATACCCTCTTATAACTGGGGATGTGGCTGTGTTCAGAATTAACCAATCACATTCAAACTCATGTTAAATAGAAGTCATTACACACCTGCCATCATTTAAAGTGACTCTGATTAATCACAAATAAAGTTCAGCTGTTCTAGTAGGATTTTCCTGACATTTTTTTAGTTGCATCTTGGAGCGAAAGCCATGGTCCGCAGAGAGCTTCCGAAGCATCAGAGGGATCTCATTGTTGAAAGATATCAGTCAGGAGAAGGGTACAAAAGAATTTCCAAAGCATTAGATATACTATGGAACACAGTGAAGACAGTCATCATCAAGTGGAGAAAATATGGCACAACAGAGACATTACCAAGAACTGGACGTCCCTCCAAAATTGATGAAAAGATAAGAAGAAAACTGGTCAGGGAGGCTTCCAAGAGGCCTACAGCAATATTAAAGGAACTGCAGAAATTTCTGGCAAGTACTGTGTGCTACATGTGACAACAATCTCCTGTATTTTTCATATGAATGGGCTATGGGGTAGGGTGGCAAGACTGAAGCCTTTTCTTACAAGGAAAAACATCCAAGCCCGGCTGAAGTTTACAAAAACAAACATCAAGTCCCCCAAAAGCAAGTGGGAAAATGTGTTATGGTCTGATGATACCAAGGTTGAACTTTTTGGCCATAATTCCAAAAGGTATGTTTGGCGCAAAAACAACATTGCACATCACCCAAAGAACACCATACCCACAGTGAAGCATGGTGGTGGCAGCATCATGCTTTGGGGCTGTTTTTCTTCAGCTGGAACGGGGGCCTTAGTCAGGGTGGAGGGAATTATGAACAGTTCCAAATACCAGGCAGTTTTGGCACAAAACGTTCAGGCGTCCGTTAGAAAGATGAAGAGGAAGTTCACCTTTCAGCACGACAACGACACAAAGCACACATCCAAATCCACAAAAGCATGGCTTCACCAGAAGAAGATTAACATTTTGGAATGGCCCAGCCCGAGCCCAGACCTGAATCCAATTGAACATCTGTGGGGTGATCTGAAGAGGGCTGTGCACAGGTGATGTCCTCGCAATCTGACTGATTTGGAGCGCTTTTGGAAAGAAGAGTGGGCAAAAATTGCCATGTCAAGATGTACCATGCTAATAGACTCCTACCCAAAAAGACTGAGTGCAGTAATAAAATTAAAAGGTGCTTCAACAAAGTATTAATTTAAGGGTGTGCACACTTATGCAACCAGGTTATTGTGAGTTTTTTATTTTTTATTTTTCACCCTCAAAGATTTCAGTTTGTTTTTCAATTGAATTGTTCACGTTATAGGTCACATTAAAGGTGGAAAAAGTTCTGACATGATTTATCTTTGTCTCATTCTTTTACATCACAAGAACCTGGCATTTTAACAGGGGTGTGTAGACTTTTTATATCCACTGTAAGTTTGACTGTTTTTGGTAGAACCTTTGAACTGTTCTGGAATACCTGGTCTGTAGTATTCTCTATTGTAGTATTTTCTATTGGAGTTTAAGTAAATGTTCTTACTACACTATTAATTTGTATGTGTTCTCTATACCTATATTTTGTGTCTCTCCATAGATTCAGTGGTTGGAGTTGGGTTAATACACTTTCACAAGTTCTGCTGCTACTTTCTGATTTTGTTTCTGGCTACATTTAAAATCAAAACATGTTGATCATTTAATAATTGTTGACAAAGTGCTAAAATGTTTGTTTTCAACTTCTAAATAGGTGTCCTACGATTGACAACTAAATAATTGATTGCTAAATGATTGTACCCTAATAGAAGAAGCTGTATAGTAGGATCATGATTTTGCGTATCATTGCATGAATGACTGCCTGACTCATAATTTATCATTATATTTATGATTAACAATCAAATGATTAATTACTTAGAAACTAGTTTCTATGAATAAAGGTGCCATCAGTTGTCTTCTTGTGAATTACTTGTTTGTCAGTGAGTCAGTGTTGCTGATGCAAGGTAGGTCCTTCATTACCAAACACCAAGTAACTAAATTAACTAAATTATATAATTATGAGTCATTAGCAAAATCCCAGGATTTTCACTCTTTTCCAGGAGGGGCACATTGACCTGTCTGTAATATTGGGGGGGGGGGTATACTGTAATCAGGGGCTTATATTACAGACATTGACCTGTCTGTAATATAAGTGGGTATACTGTAATCAGGGGCGTAATATTCTACGCCCCTGATTACAGTATACCCACTTCTCCGGGCTCCACTACACCACTGACAAGACCAAACATTCAAGGGTATGTAAACCTTTGATCAGGGCCATTTGGGTGATTTCTGTTATCATTATGATTTAAAAAGGAGCCAAACAAATTTGTGGTAATAAATGGCTTCATATTATCACTATGCTTAAATAAAAGACAGGTTTTTGCATTATCAGTCATATTTTCAAAATCAATGCCAAAATTTCACAATTTCTGACAGGGTATGCAAACTTATGAGCAAAACTGCATATCTGGAATATAATGATGAGCAGAGGACAACTGTTGACATCCCTAGCCAGACAGAAGGCCTAATACTTCAACGTTTTTTATCTTATGAGGTTTTATTAAGTCATGATTTTTTCAGGAGTTCAGAACTTTGCCCTGATTCTAAAAATGTTTGGCAAATTACTTGTCACAATGGCTGAAATGAACTTTTCTATCAGTGAAGTCATCACGTCTTTGGGTTGCCCAATGATTATGAGAAATTACTTGTTTTTACTCTGAAATTCCATAGCTGTCTCTTAATTAATGTAGACGAAGCACAAATATCAGTTTTACTTGGCATTTTCACATCACAGTTGTAGTGTATTAGTACCACCCACTGTTTATGTAATAGTACTACAGGTCGTTTTTAGTTATTTGGTGACTGGGTGATCTCTTACTTACCTTTATCTTGTAGGTGTTTTAGTTATTAAGCAGGCCACATATAACTTCTTGGCAAGAGTGAGATGCTTTTCTGTTGCAGACAACTGTAAAATATATACATTAAACAGAATATAAGTATTTGGATGTTGACAAATCTTTTTTGTGCATTTGGCTGCGTATTCCAGTACTTTGGATTTGAAAAGAAATGATACATTGACTCTGGTTAAATGCAGACCGTCATTTTTAATTTGAGGGTACTTTCATCCATACTGGACTAACCATTCAGAAATGATGGCACATGTTTTGCATAGTCCTCCCATTTAAGGGTACCAAAAGTACAGGGAGCCATATATGCCCATAACATAACACACCCTCCAGCCTTTCACAGGTGACGTGACATCCCAGTCCTTTTTTTCTCAACACTGTCCTCTTGCCATCATCATTTGTCTTATCTGTCCACATCAACAACTTTTTCCAGACCTCTACAGGCTCTATTAGGTACACTGAGGCTAACTAGTAGTTAGTAGTACTTAGGAGAGAGTGTTCCTTTTCCGTCTGACAGTTCTTTGATTTTGTCCTTGTTGGAATTCTGAGTTGGAACTTTTCACAGTTCCCAGTTGTCTTGAATGTAGGGATGGTGATATCAAACTGATCAAACACTTTTAAAAAATGAAGGATTTAATAAGGTCCTCAATTATGGAGTTAATCTGTTTACAACAATGAACACATCCTGATATCAACCCCGACGATATAACTTCCCAAATACTAAATAGGGGAAATCTCATTATCCACTATCCAAAGCTTCACAACACATTTTTTAAGCAGGAAATCTTAAATCTTACTGAAAAATTATTTGAAGGACAGGGACAATAAACCTAGAACCTTGTAGGCAGAAGACAATTCAAGAATTCAGAATCAGAATTTTTTCATGTAAAGATAAAAAGATTGGCATCAATATATTCAATCAGAAATCCAAAGAGCTTAGTTATATCTGATAAACCAAAAATTCTCATCCCATACCAGAAACCAAGATGCCATATTGGGGATTCCGATCTGAATTGAATAACTTAATGGGGTATTTCACAACTGGGAGACCCTGCGGTGTTTTCTATCATGTTTGAGAGATTTCTGGGTTAGTAATATTTATTTCACAGGTACAGTAATGGCCCAGAAGCAGTGCAGCAATGGGCTTTGCTCACTAGACAACTCTAAACAACACACTGAAGGATGTCAAGGACATGCCTTTGCAAAACCTCCATTTAATGCTTATGGTGCAACTAATTGTTTTGTGTGCAGTCGTAGTTTAATAGGGTTGGATGGGTTTCAGGGAATTTCCAATAAGATGTACTGATAAATGTACAAGTTGTTCAAAATGTTAGTCATTTCTAGCTCTCAGCCCTCATTCTCTTGGCCAGTATGGTAGATTTCTAGGATGAATTGTTTTTAAAAATATAACACCCATGCCATGGACTGTTTACCAAGCTGCCGTCAGGCAGAAGGTACAGGAGTATTCCGTCCAAAACTAACAGGCTATGGGACAGTTTCTTTCCTCAGGCCGTAAGGCTGCTCAATTCAGGAACCCCTCTTCCCTTCCATCCATAGTCCCATGCACACCTGTCACTTTATATCATGCTCATCTGCCAATCATATCATGCACACCTGTCTCTTTTACATTGCACTACGGTTGTACAGTTGTATAGTTATTATTGATGTGTGTTTTTTGTATAGTGTTATTATTGATAGTAATATCATCTTATTTTTATAAGAAATTACTGTTACTTTTTTAACTTTTAACTGCACTGTCAGGAGTAGGAAAACCAAGCATTTCATTGCCATAACTTGTTATTGCAAATGACAAATAAACCTTTTGAACTTTTGAACCTTTTAAACTTTTTGTAGCCGTTTCTTGTAACTGTCTATCAGTCTCTTATATTGAGTTGGAGAACATTTTTGCCCACTTTTCTTTATAGTAATACTTCAAATATGTATTGTTTGAGGGCTTTCCTGCTTGCATGGCCCCCTCCACAGCATTTCAATAGGATTGAGATATACGCTTTCACTGGGCAATTCCATAACCTTGTCTTTTGTATTATGGTCCTGTTGCAAGATCCAAGTTTGGTTCAGCTCCAGCTTTTTGACAGATGGCCTCACATTCTCCTCAATAATCCTCTAGTACAATATGGAAACCATGGCTGACTCAATAATAGCAAGTTGGCGAGGCTCCCTGGCAGAAAAACAGATCCAAACCATCATGCCACCGCCTAACGGTTGATAGAACGTTCTTATGTTCAAAGGCTGTGTTTTGTTTTTATCAAACATGGCATCTGGCATTGCAGCCAAAGAATTTCACCTGCGAGTAATCTGTGCTGAGCATGTTATTACAGTAGTTTTGGCCTTTATCCAGGAGTTTGTCTTGCAGATGTCAATTCTGTCTTGATAGAATGAGATGACAGATGTAACTCCAATATTTGTATCCATATATGTAAAAACAAAAGTTCAACTTTCCTGGGGTCCACTTGCTTTCTTACAGAAAACATTTTTGCTTCCTTACAGAAAAAAGTTTAGCTTTCTTACAGAAACAAAACTTGACAGTTTTTCAGGATACTTTCTGATTCAGTATTTGTTGGCCTAAGGAGAAGGAGTTTGATCATTTGAAGGGGGCATATGGGTAATTTTGGGACACTTGATTTGGTCTATCTTTAATTCATGTGATATACAGCTTATACATAAACCTAGCTGATGTCCTTTGAGCATCGGCCTATTTAGTCTTTCTCCAGACCCACCAGCTCAAACCATTAGACAGAACCCTGATATTTCACCAATCTCTGTTTAAATGACTGTTAGATTGCAGTGCCTGATTTTAATATCCCACCAAAAAGACAAAAACACAGAAATCTTTTTGCTTCCCTCAGTATGTTGGGCGCCTCATTATAGGAATACAGAATTCAGTGGGCCATACAAAATGTTTGCTGGAAGGCTGCCAATATGTCAGATTGCAATTAAAAAGACCACTCGTCCCAAGAACACTGTTCTAAATGCAGCACAGATATATGATAAAGATCTAAAATGCCTTGTATTTTAATCATTCAGCTGGCACATTCAAGTTGGCACCATGACCCCCAAAGCCCCCTGTGCAGTTTTAGTTCTTTGGATTCACATATCTTGACCTCAAAATATATCCCGCCACAGTCTCCTCACATGAACAAGCAATTACATTGGCATGCTGGATCAAATATAGAAGAATCCTGTCCAATGGGCCTCTCAGCACTTCTCTACAAGGTCTGTAATTAAGATGAATCATTTTTTTCAAGAGCTGGATGATGCAGATGATTTACATAGTAAAGCGAGATACACTACTTGCTTTTAGACTCAGTGACACCATATACAGTATGAGTCTCGTTCCTTCATGGCAAGCTTGTAAATGTTAAACTCTTAATTTGTTATAATAAACGCTGGGAGACACAAGCTGCCTTTACTCAACAACTTGGAAAAGCTAAAGTTTTCCAAGTGATAAAGTATCACTGTACTTTAAGTATTTCAAAGTAAAACTCTTGAAAGACAGAACCTGCATTAGATGTAATCTGACTGCTACAGGTATCTACTGTACATGTTCTGGGATTGATCAAATGTATCAGCTCTATGAGATTTTATTGTATCTGTACATTTAGAAGCATTAGGGATTTACTATTTTATCTCACTCACTTTTATCACACTGAATAAGTTTCATTTAAGACAAAACAGTTTGTCCTAAAGTCAATCCTGGTAAATAAATTAAAAATCAAAACAAAAACAGCAGAGATGCTAAGACAATTAATTGATATGGGTTACAAAAATGATTGAGAAGATCAGTATTGGTTGTATTCTGGAGTGGCAGAAACCCCTGGTGTACCACACCAATTGCCCACTCTCCACCTTTCCTTGCGCCTCTACCAAATGGAAACTACAACCATTATTCCTGCACTCAATTCATCTGCACTCAGAAATAGCGCCTATCCCTTTGTCCACCTGAACAGTCATTGGTTTATTAAAAGCTTCAGAGATCTAGCAAATTATCAGGCTTGATTCCAATCAGAATAACAGATCTATAACGCACATTTCTGGATATGAATTCAAGTTTAGGAGGCTGGAAAGAGAAAAATTATAATTGCAGGACAGGGCTGGAAGGTAGTAACTAAAAAGTACGCCTAGGAGTGAGAATGAACTAAATTGTCGAATCGGGTTGAATGCCCATCGTTCTGTACAAGTGCTATCTTATTTCATGACCTCATTAAAAGACACACCAGCTTTCTCCAGTGTAGTGAGCTCACTTGATATCCTTGGTTTCATTCACTTTGGTGCACAGGAAGCAAATCCAAAGTGTTGAGAAATCCTTTGACGAACACCTGACTGTTTACAGTACATCTGCTGCTTAAGGTACAGGACCTACTTTTACTTTGACATAGGTTTTTAATTCATTCAAATATGAAAGAGTTACATAGACATACTTATTTTCTTTTAATACTATGCATTTTATGTACAGATGCCATTTAACATTGGAATTTGAACAGTATTTAGGACGTAATTAAGTAAAATTTGTTTGTGGTGTGTTGTGGTGATGTAGAATACATAGTTTTAGTCATGATACAGTTACTGTAGGTTCAAATTGCTTTGACTGACAAAACAACAGATAAACAGGTAAAACAATCTCAGAAATGATCAGAAAAAATCTAGTGGCTGTTTCGCTACATTCAGCTCCGGAAAAAATTAAGAGACCACTGCACCTTTTTCTTTCCTTTCCAAAAAAGTCGAAAAGGAAGGTTTTGAGTGAGGAACAGAAGGGCTAAAATTAAGAGACCACTGCAAATTGAACGCTTCTGTTCCTCACTCAAAACCTTCCTTTTCAACTTTTTTGGAAAGGAAAGAAAAAGGTGCAATGGTCTCTTAATATTTTCCGGAGCTGTATGTTTTAATGAGTCATACATCAGTTTCTGCAATACATGTTTTAGTTGTAAGCGGGTCCCTAAAATCTAACTAGCCTAATAGACTTGTATTTCAGACAAATATCATTTTACTCTATTGTGTAGTCAACTCAGCTATTTGGGTTGCAAAGGCAACATTGTTATTAAAATTGACTCTGTATTAAATCAAAGTACTCTACATCACAAAAGTACACCCCTCACATTTTTGTAAATATTTGAGTATATCTTTTCATGTGACAACACTGAAGAAATGACACTATATATATATATATATATAGGATTAGGGGAGAATTCTGAATCACCTCAAAATGTTCAGAGGTTCAGATATACTACATGTCGTTTTTTCCAGAATGTTATAGGTATCAGTGAACCTGATTCATTTATTTGCTAGAATGTACAGGCAAAGGCCTTGTTCTCAAAATAATACTCCATACATTTTCTTAAGTATTCAATATCCTTGTTATAGTGTGTAACGTTTCAGGACATTTTGATACACTTTCAAACACAGAAATGGGGAGTTTTTATGAGACAGAGGCGAAGTTGAAGATGATGAGTCCAGGAAGCCAGACAAACATAGGACATGTTGAACCTGAGCCCCAGGATAGGGGCAAGTGGGGCAGCAAAATTGAGTTCCTCTTGGCAGCAGCTGGACACATTGTTGGGCTGGGAAACGTGTGGAGGTTTCCATACCTTTGCTATAAAAATGGGGGAGGTGAGCGTCGCAACCAAACCTTTACGTGGTCATACATGTTTCAACACAAATAGTTCTGAACGTATTCACATGTTTTATTTTGACATGGAAAGAAAACGTATTCACATAAGGCTCTATATACTGTAATGGTGGATATTCTGCGGTAAATTAGAACCATTTGGAGCAATCTGGGAATAGTTGATCCATATGATATTTACACCTTTAAATTCTCTGCATAGCTACTTTAATGTAAAATCTCCCTGACGTTGACAGCGATTGAAAATGAGTCAATTTTGATTTTATGTGAATTACTTATAAAGCCTTGCTCCAAAAGGGGTTTTCTTTGTCCCCTACATTGTGTTCCTGTTTACCTGCGGTATTCCCCTCTTCTTCCTGGAGACATCGTTGGGTCAATATACTAGTCAGGGTGGAATTACTTGCTGGAGGAAAATCTGCCCACTTTTTGAAGGTAAATATTAAAGGGGAAATCAACAGTTAAAGGAATGTTATATACCCATTGATTCTTGAAGAACATATAAATGTCTGTCTCATCCCATCAGAACCTAAAATATAAAAAGTTTACAATGTTTGGAAAGAAAATATATATAAAAAACACTGTTTAGCCACCAAAAGTATGTAAAATTACATGGAACAAAGAAGTGGGTGCAGCAGATTAACACACCACTAACAGGACATAACAAAGAGCCTTACAGACTTTAGAGTGGCTTAACATCAGTCTGGGTATCAACACAGTTCCCTTTTCTTGAGCGACCTTGGTGACAATGAACAAAATGATGAATACAACCGGTAGACCAGTTCATCTAATGCTGTAGCTGGCTTTATACTAGACAGCTGAAATAGCATATGAAATGTCATTGTATGCGTTTACTCCCATTCCAAAGAAAGAAACCCATCCTATTTCAGAAAAGAGTCAATCGATATATGAAAAAAGATAAATATAATATGGAATATCTGGTACTATGTACATCAGTTGATGTACACAGGGGGCCAGTACGATAAAAATAAAAATGTATGCACTCACCAATATAAGTTTCTGTGGATAAGAAAGTCTCAGAATTGACTAGAATGTACACATAAATATGATATGGCCTATTACAAATTAAATATGCATAATTTAGACTGCCCTGTACTTGGCAAACTTCAAGCTCAGTAGAAGGCAAATACAATGGGTCGGCTACACATGGACCCTAACAATGGCAGTTTAAATACAAGTAAACAGAACAATTCTTGTTCTCCAGACAAAGAAGGCTATTCTAGCAAATGCAAAAGCTACACCACAATGAGATGTTTTACAATATGTAATTGGTAAAGATTGTAATTGTATTAACTTTGTAAGAAATTTGCAGTCTAGTTATTTATAGCAGTTCTTGATTTAAACCACTACAGCTCTAACATCCTAAGTCCTGAGCTTTGATAATCTATGCATTTTTAATTTCTCTTAGCTATTTGGGATCAGTAGGACCTGATAAGTATAATATCTAAGCATGGCGCAGACAAAAGTCCTCTAATAAGGACAATAGGTTTAAGTTAAGCAGAATGAAATACATGGTGCAGGAAGCCTAAAACATAATGTCCTCATATGCGGACACAGGGTCTCAGGAGGCTATAACATTGTATAGGACCTCATTGGGTAACACCTTCTCCCCCTCTACAAATCTGTTGTTTCTCTATGGCCTTTCTCTGTCTCTTGCAAGTGTGGTTCCATTGTAAAATATGGTTCATACAGTCTTGCTTAAGTTTATACTTTGTGAACATTCATGTGATTTGTTGATTGTATCCGTGTAATTTCTAGTCTTGGGTTAGTCCGTTGTTGTTTTATGGTGTGGACCTCTCTTTTAAGGCCTCGGCTACGGAAGTCAAGTTGTTGTTTTATACACTGGAGTGTACTATATCATCATTCTGGCTTGGGCGTTCCTATACCTCTTCTCTTCCTTTAGCTCAGAACTCCCATGGGCCAGTTGTAAAAACAGTTGGAACACAGGTACAGTTTATCATTTCAAAGTTTGTCAATATCATATAATTTTGGTTGGTGTCAATTACTAACTCATGTAACATTATTGAGAACATTTTAGTTGACTATATATTAGTTTGTATTTTCACTCCTGGAAATATTTTGTAAAATACATGTCTGAAATTTAATGGACTGCAAAAATGTGCAGAAGCCATACACAAAGCTATTTGCTTTAAATGTTTTCTGACAGCTTCTTTTTATCCCACTATAAGACAACTGTTTTGAGCATGGCCAAAACAACACATTCTCTGATGACTCTCAGGGGAACACTGCATCCTCAGTCAGAGAATTTTGGGAGTAAGTGACCTGATAATGTAAATGTATATTATTTTTACATCTTTCACTTAAAAAAAGATATATATATTATAAAAATATATTTCATATATATATTTATTTATGTATATTTATTTCTGTTTTTATGGTATGTAAAGCACTTTGTGTAACTTTACTAGAAAAGTGCTATACACATAAAATTATTATTATTATTTATTAAGCATCCCCCCACACACACAGTTTCACTGTACATTACTGAAATATATTTTTCACTCTCAGGAGAAGAATTTTGGGCTTGTCTGGGGGAATTGAAGAGATAGGAAATGTTCGCTGGGACCTTGCTCTGTGTCTTCTACTGTCCTGGATTATCTGTTACTTCTGTGTCTGGAAAGGAGTCAAGTCTACTGGGAAGGTAATGTCAGTTCTCCACCATTAAGCCTAATGACCCCATGAATGCTGTAGAGATGTAATATAACCCATATACTTAGGTAATGTAATGTTGGTCTGGCCCCCTCTCTCCTTAGGTGGTTTACTTCACTGCCACATTCCCTTATGTGATGCTGGGGGTGTTGGTTGTTCGTGGACTCACACTGCCGGGGGCCATAGATGGCATTAAATTCTACCTCTATCCAGATCCAGCCCGCCTCGCGGACCCGCAGGTAAGAACCCACTTTGTGTCCAAAACTAAGATCCATTTCACAGACGCATACTTCAGAATCAGAAATCAGAAAGAGTTTTATTGCCAAGTTTCACAACAAACAAGGAATTTGTTCTGGCTGTTGGTGCAACAATTAATACAAAAGGAACCAGGGAAGTAACAACAAATAAGAACAGTGGACTGAGCATAAAAATAGTAGACTGTGCATTAATAAATTACTAAAAGTAATTAAATGTGATGTTGGTGCCCAGAATGCAAAAGGACTCCACAGAGTTGACTGGGGAGCCATCCACGGCATTGGCGGGAAGGCCAGCTGGGCTTCTCCTGAAGTCCACTATCATCTCTACTGTCTTTAAGCCATTGAGCTCCAAGTTGTTCTGACTGCACCAGGACACCAGATGGTCATTCTCCCACCTGTAGGCGGACTCGTCTCCATCAAAAATAAGTCAGATGAGGGTGGTTCAGGAGCTTGACAGAGTGGTGACTGGAGATGCAGATGTTGGTGTACAGGGAGAAGAGTAGGGGGGACAGGACACAGCCTTGGGGGAGCCGGTGCTGATGGTCAGGGGGTTGGACATGTGCTTTCCCAGCCTCACATGCTGCTTCCTGTTGGACAGGAAGGCTGTGGTCCACCTGCATGTGAACTCGGGCACTCCCAGTTGAAATAGCTTGTCCTGGAGCAAAGCGGGAATTATGGTGTTGAATGCGGAACTGAAGTTCACAAACAGGATTCTGGCGTAGGTTCCAGGGGAGTCCAGATTCTAGAGGATGAAGTGAAGAGCCATGTTGACCGTGTCGTCCACAAACCTGCCGGCTCTGTAGGCAAACTGCAGTGGGTCTAGTAGAGGGTCGGTGATGGTCTTGAGGTAGGACAGTACAAGTCGCTCAAATGACTTCATAACCACAGAGGTCAGGGTGATGGGTCTATAGTCGTTAAGTCCTGTGATCCTTGTCTTCTTGGGGACTGGGATGATGATGGAGGTCTTAAAACAAGCCGGGATGCAGCATGTCTCCAGTTCTGCCACAATTACTTTCTACCACATTTTAACTGATATTTTGACAAATTAATTGTTTCAGGTATGGATGGATGCGGGAAGCCAGATATTTTACTCCTTTGGAGTTTGTACAGGAGTTTTGACAGCATTAGGCAGCTACAACAAGTATAACAACAACTGCTACAGGTATTTTGCATTTGCAATTAATCTCATCAACTCTGTGATTAAATTTTGACGAGGTGATACTTTAAGGCAATCTAATGTATTCTTCTTCGTTATAGGGACTGTGTGTATCTTTGCCTGCTAAACAGTTTGACTAGCTTTGTAGCAGGTTTTGCCATCTTCTCTGTACTGGGCTTTATGGCGTACGAACAGGGCATGGACATCTCCATGGTGGCTGAATCAGGTAGCTCCACATGTAACTTCCTACCTTAAAGTGTCACCATTTACAAACAGCGTCTCCAATAAACCTCCCTTGTGCTAGTTTGACAACTATGCAATTGCTCAACAATGGCTAGACTTAGGAGACTGGACTGAAGTATGGCATTACTACTTAATTGCCCCTAAATGGCCCCCCATCAGAAAATGAATACCATGTAACAGAGTAAAATTATGTTTACTGTCAATAAGGTCAGGTTGGCACATAGCATTTGTGGAACGGAGCCACAAAAATACTGTTCATTCTTGTTTGGTGACCAACCAAATCCAATTTCACACGTTACACCAAAGCAGGTGAATCGAATCACAATGTTCTCATGAACAGAAAGTCAGTCTGAATATTTTCATTTAGACGTGTCTGTCAAAACAGCATGTGTGGCAAAGCAATGGTAAGAGGAGACACTGGTGAACAATGGTGAGAGGAGAATGAGACTGAAGAGATTCTGGAGTCACAGACAGACCCATTCTCTGAAGAAGCTGAGGAGGATAGTCCTTGACTGCGTCTCCGTGACTGTTTTACCTTCAAGAACTACAGTGTAATTAGGCATTGAAAGCTTTGCTTGCCCAAGATGAAGAACACGTGGCTACAAAACTCTGCCTCAAACTTCGAGAAACATTTAAAGGTAAGATTACTAGCTATGAAAGCATTTTTGCTATAGACTTATGTGTTCTGTGCACGTTCTTATCTAATGTTACATGTGTTAGTAGCTGAGTTAGCTGATAATTATTTTTGTCTTTTTTATTATTTTAACTAATTAACTAATGTTGCATGGCTTCCAACAACACCACCAACCAATGATAACTGCACGATTGTAAGAATGTCATTGTCACTGTGTGGTGTTGTTGGCTAGTTAACTTTAGCTAGACGTGTTGGTTATTTCGGCTAGCTAGCTAATATTAGGCGACAGTGACAGTTAGGTGTGTGGGAAGGCCATGATAAAACCACTCTTGGATTTGTTTAGCAGTGTGTATGGCAGCATTATCACCCTGAAATACTGGAACATCAAAGAGGAAACAATGTTTGCATGTCCACCTGGTACAGTGGACTCATATTCCCTAGTCATTATATGTCCATGTAGAGCAATCATCGGACCCCATGAGATGAATACACCATTCACAGTCCTCCACCATGTTTAACAGTTGGCAGTAAAACATTTATGGCTTTCCCCAAATGTAATCAGGATGTAGAAAGTGGGGGGAAAGATGGCTCATCAGACCATATAACTTTTTCCACTGTTCAGGGGTCAAGGTTTTTTTGCTCCTTATACCAAGTTATGTATTCACCTTGGATACAAGCGGTATCCGAATGGCAGCCCTGTCATAAATTCTTGCTTTGATTAGCTCATGACATTCAGGTTTACTTGAGACTGAGTGGCAGAAGTACTGATACAATTCTGTGGTAATTTTTGTGTCTGTACATTTCGGGCATTGAGCAATTATTCTGTTAAGTGTTAAGTGGCCTGCCGGTTGTCCAGACTTGTCAGCTACTGAAAACATTTGGCGCATTATGAAAAGTCAGTCAGCTTTGAATTAAGACCTATGTTCCTCTTTGTTGATTCATGATTTGTCCATGTTCTGCGAATGCTTTCATGATGCATATGCAATTTGTGCACAAACTATTTTGACAAATGTCAATTGTCAGACCTCTTTTACAGCTGACAAATGTACTGCTGATTGGCAATTAACCTAATGAGACCTCTGCAACTGTGCTTGTAATTGTGATTTAGTTACTTTTTCCATGTGGTGTTTCAGTTACTTTGTAGAACCCTTGTAAAAGCCAGACTACTGTAAGTACAACCCTGTTTCCAAAAAATCTGGGATGCTGTGTAAAATGTAAAGAAAAACAGTATGTACTGATGTGCAAATCATTTAAACTCTATAGTCAATAGAAAATAGTACAAAGACAACATTTCAAATGTTGAAAGCCAGCAACACTTTTCAAAAAAGTTGGGACACGGGCATGTTAAACACCGTGTTGCATCACCACATCTTTTAAAAACACTGTGTAAGCGTTTGGGAACTGAGGAGACCGATTGCTGTAGTTTTGGAAGTGAAATGTTTTCCCATTCTTGCTTGATATAGGATTCCTGCTGCTCAACAGTTTGGGGTCTCCTTTGTTGTCTTTTTCTTTTCATAATGCGCCAAATTTTTTCAATGGGTGACTGGACTGCAGGCAGGCCAGTTCAGCACCCGGACTGCCATGCGCACTAATGCACCCCCATACCATCAAAGATGCTGGCTTTTGAACTGTACGCTGATAACAAGCCAGATGGTCCCCCTGCTCTTTGGCCCGGAGGACGCGGCGTCCATGATTCCCAAAAATAATTTCAAATTTTGATTTGTTACACCACAGGACAGTTTTCCACTTGCCACAGTCCATCTTAAATGAGCTCTGGCTAAGAGAAGGCGGTGGCCTTTCTGGACCTTGTTTATATATGGTTTCTTCTTTGCATCGTAGAGTTTTAACTTGCATTTGTGGAAGCAGCAACATACTGTGTTGACAGACAATGGTTTTCAGAAGTGTTTCTGAGTCCATGCAGTGATGTCCAGTAGAGAATCGTGTCTGTTTTTAATGCAGTGCCTCCTGAGGGCCCCGAAGATCACAGCAAACCAATATTGGTTTTCAGCCTTGCTCCTTACTTACAGAGATTTCTCCGGATTCTCTGAATATTTTAATGATATTATGTACCATAGACAATGAGATCCCCAAACTTTTTGCAATTTTACATTGAGAAACGTTATTCTTAAATTGTTGCACTATTTGCCCACGCTGTCTTTCACAGTGCGGTGAACCCCTCCCCATCTTTACTTCAGAAAGTAGTCAACTCATCCTGTCTGGGATTCTCTTTTTACACCCAGTCATGTTACTGACCTGTTGCCAATTAACCTAATTAGTTGTGTGATGTTCCACCAGGTTATTTAGGCATTACACAACAGTTCCAGTCTTTTGTTGCCTCTGTCCCAGCTTCTTTGAAACGTGTTGCTGGCATCAAATTCAAAGTGGGCATATATTTTACAATAAAGATAAAGAAACAATAACATTTCTCAGTTTCAACATTTGATTTGTTGTCTTTGTAGTATTTTCTATGGAATGTGGGGTTTAAATGATTTGCACATCATTGCATTCTGTTCATCTTTACATTTTGAACAACGTCCCAACGTTTTTGGAAACGGGGTTGTAGTTAGATGGTCCTACTTAGATGGTCTTATTCTGTTACTGTAACATCAGTGTCTCATAAGGAATGTTTTCTCAATGTGTACTTCTTATTTTATTGTGTGTATATGTGTGAAAAGAGAACAATAGATGGATTAGTTTATAATTCAGTATTTCATCTTTAGGTTGTGTGTCATTCATTTAGCATACATTAATTAATATTTCTGTTCACAGCAGGAAAATCATAGATGATGCTACAATACCTTCACATTATCACTCAAAGTGGACCAAGAAAAAATTAAGCAGCCCTTTAGCGAGCAAGAAAACAAGTAATGCTATCTCATATGATGGCAATGGGAGGAAGCAAAAATCTTCCAGACGACCAATGACAAATCTCCCAGATGGCCGCTGACAAGCTTATCAATAACTTAATCTGTGATCTTCAACACCCATACTCTGTGCTTAAGCCACCCACTTCCAAAGAGTTGGCAATCACCCTGAAATTTCAATGAAAACGTATGTCCAGGCATGATGTCCATTCAAGAATACATAAAGCTGCCAATCACGTGAGGAAGTCTATGATGGCACACCGTAGTACAGCATTAAGAAGTTGCATCCAGATTACAGCCCAAGAATTTCTGATGCCCTTGATTGCAAAAGGTGGTTCAGATCCCACATACGTCAAGGCATACATCTGGGGAAGGTAATGCGAAAAAATAGCTTCTTGTAAGTTCTCAGGACCTCAATTAATGTGAAATTTGGAACCACCAGCACAACAACGACATTGCTAAGACAGCACTAGTGACTTTGGGAAAAGTCTACGAATGTCCAGGCCAAAGCCTTCAGGCATTCCTGAAAATCGCAGTTCCCTGATGCAGCTCATTCAATCTGACAATGTTTGAGAGGATCTGCAAGGATGAAAATGTAGAAACTGCACAAGTCCAGGTGTACAAAGCTAGTGGAGTCATACTCAAACTCAAAGCTGCGATTGCTACATACCAAACATGCTACTACAATATACTGAATAAAGGGTCTGAATACTTATGCACATACAATATTTGTGTTTTTTCTCTTTCAATAAATTGGTACTCATTTACAAAAACGTGTTCTTGTTGTCATTATGGGATGTTGCGTGAGTAGACATGGGATGTATACTTTGGCAAGGTAAGCCTGCTTTGCAAAAGGTTTGGTTATTTCTGTCAACCCAGAAGACAAAAAAAATTCTAGATACTGTTTGAAATTTGGCTTTCCAAGGCGTCAGTAGATTACCGGGATCTGGTAGTCAAGTGTTATATTGTTCAAATACACTGCTCAAAAAATAAAGGGGACACGTAATCATCACTGTATAACACCAAATCAATGAAACTTCAGGGATATCAAGTTGTCCAGTTAGGAAGCATAAACGTTTGTGAATCAATGTCACCTGTTTTGGTGCAAATGAAAGTGACAACAGGTGCATTGGAGAGGCAACAGCAAGACAACCCCAAAAAAGGGAATGGTTTTGCAGGTGGTGGCTACAGACAATTGCTCTCTTCTTATCCTTCCTTTCTTATTCTTCTCTAGTTTATTGTTTTGCTAGTGTCCTTGTCATGACTGGTAGCATGAGGCGGCACCAGCAGCCCATTATCTTCAGAGATGAGAGCAGGTTCACACTAAGCACATGTGACAGACGTGAAAGTCTGGAGACGCTGTGGTGAACATTATGCTGTCTGCAACATCATCCAGCTTGACCGGTTGGTGGTGAGTCTGTGATGGTCTGGGGAGGCATATCCTTGGAGGGTCGCATAGACCTCCATGTGCTAGCCAGAAGTACCCTGACTGCTGTTAGGTACCAAGGTGAAGTCCTCAGACCCATCGTCAGACCTTATGCTGGTGCAGTGGGCCCTGGGTTCCTCCTGGTATAGGACAATGCCCGGCCTCATGTAGCCAGAGTGTGTAGGCAGTTCCTGGATGACGAAGGCATTGATGCCATTGACTGGCCCTCACATTCCCCAGACCTGAATCCAACTAAAAACCTCTGGGACATTTTGTATCAGTGCGTCATTTGCCGATTCGTAAGTTGGAACAGCCTATGATTTCAATTGTTTACTTTGATTTTCAGTGTGAATTTGAATCCAGCCCTCAATCGGTTGGTGATTTTGGTTTCCATTGACTGTTATGTCATTTTGACTGTTATGTCAATTATACAATGTCCAGTAAAGATTTTGATCTTAATATATTTAGTTCATCAAGACCCGATGTTTGATTTAAGTGTTCCCTTAATTTTTTTGAGCTGTGTAATTTTTTAGTAGCTGGTATCTGGCTTTTGAACTGTGCATTGATATGAAACCGGATGGTCCCTCTCCTTTTTAGTCCGGAGGACGCGGCATTCATTATTAACAAAAATAATTAAACATTTTGAAATTTGTCAGACCACAGGACAGTTTTCGTCAGACCACAGGACAGTTTTCCACTTCACCTTAGTCCATCTTAAATGAGCTTGGGCCCAGAGAAGGCGGTGGTGGTTCTGGATCTTGTTTATATCTGGTTTCTTCTTTGCATGGTAGAGTTTTAACTCGCATTTGTGAATGCAGTGACGTACTGTGTTTACAGACAATGTTTTTCGGAAGTTTTCCTGTTCCCATGCAGTGATTTCCACTACAGAATTGTCTCTTTTTTTAATGCAGTGCTGCCTGAGAAGATCACAGCCATCCAATATTGGTTTTTGGCCTCGTCCCTTGCAAACAGAGATGTTTCCGGATTCTCTGAATCTTTTAATGATATTATGTACCGTAGGTGATGAGATCCCCAAACTCAGTGCAATTTTACATTGTGGAATGTTATTCTTAAATTGTTGCACTATTTGCCCGCACAGTCCTTTACAGAGTGGTGAACCCCTCCGCATCTTCACTTCTTGACCCATCCTCTCTAGAATGATCTTCAAATACCCAATCATGTTATTGACCTGTTACTAATTGACCTAATTAGTTGTGTGCTATTCCACCAGGTTTAGTATTTTAGCACTTTTCCAGTCTTTTGTTGCCTCTGACCCAACTTTTTTTAATTGTGTTGTTGGCATCGAAATCAAAGTGGGCATATATTTTTCAAGAAACTCTAAAATGTCTCAGTTTCAACATTTGATAAATTGACTTTTACATTTTAAGCAGCATCCCGACTTTTTTGGAAAGGGGGTTGTAAATACAGTATGATGTTTTAGTACTCTGTCCACTTCTAGTACTTTATTATATACGTATGTTCAAGCCGCTAAGCAATATCAAGACAATGCAATGCTTTACGTACCACTTACAGGTCCTGGCCTGGCATTCATCGCCTACCCTCGTGCTGTGGCCATGATGCCAGTACCCCAGCTCTGGGCCATCTGCTTCTTCGTCATGATCATCGTCCTTGGCTTGGACAGTGAGGTCGGTAGATTGATATAAGTTTGATATATTGATATATTGATTGATATATTGTTTGGTTACATGTTGACAAGATGGTGGGGTATCACTCGAGGCGAATGTTGACACAGTAATCATTTCTGAATAGTTACCAGAGGATACAAAAACATTTTAAGGACGTTTATTTAGTGTAATTCTGGGATTTAAATGTGAAATAATAAAATGCAACTATATGTCTAACACGGTAGTTAGTTAGCGAATATTAATTTGCCCAAGTGTACATTACCGCTAGCTTGCGGTTTCTACTGTGTTTCTCTCCTGGAGAAACACAGTAGAAATTAATTTTCTCAGTCATACATACCTTATTCTTACAACTTTAGCACTCACCCTAATTAAAGATCACTGTAAACAATAGTGCTATTTCCGATACAAACAGATTTGGGAAAAAGTGTAAATGGCAAATCATAAATTCAAAAATGTGTTTAATTGTGGTGTTAATGTGTCTTTCTATATCTGAGAGGTATTACAACTAGTCGTATAACTGTGGTAATTATTAGTTTGTTGCTCAAACAGTTTGGTTGTGACAGTCTGTATTGTAGGAAAACACATTTGGAAGGACAGTCTCTGGCTTTCTGTAAAGTAGATGAAAAACAAACATTGCCATCTTGTATCCTATGCTCCTTGCTTCATGATGACTGTTGATGTAAAATGGTTTAAATGCTTATGTAAAAAGGGCTAAATATATACATTTGATTGCTTGTTGTATTGATAGGCCTTTATCCTCAATAATACAACCCTTTTGCTCCTCAGTTTGTGAATCACGAGGCCCTGGTCACAGCTATCTCAGACATGTACCCCTCTTTCTTCTATGTGGGCCATCTGCGGAAAAAACTCCTCCTTCTTGGCATTTGTGTGTGCAGCTTCCTGGTTGGCCTGCTAATGGTCACGGAGGTGAGATTCTAGAATACTGGTTGAACAGGATTAAAAAAACACATTTGTAATATGACCAGATATCTTTTATACTGTTGAAAGAATAGATATTTGAGCGTCTCTGTTCATGCTATCCTGTCAGGAAATTTGCAGAGAATCAAGCGTGTCGACTGCAATTTTTAGAATTTGTTTTATCTGCTTACTCACCTCCATTCTCTTTCTTTTTTTCACTATCTTTCACTCTCCATCTACCCTTCCTTTCATGTAGGGTGGCCTGTATGTGTTTCAGCTGTTTGATTACTACGCCTGTAGTGGTATGACTCTCCTTGTCTTTGCTATTCTCCAGGCTGTCTGTGTTGGATGGTGTTATGGTGAGAAGTATCAGAGTAAACCACAAATACCCAAATATTTTCAATCAAAACATTTACACTCAATTGTTTATAGTGGAATTCCATTTAGGGAACCTAGAGTGCTATACATGTAAGTGAAATCAACACATTTCATCATTGTATCTCATCATACTAATGATGCTTTTCTCATTAGACTTGTTAAGTTAATGTAAATCAAATACATTTTCCATCTCATGAGTCATCTGTGAATCATTGCTAAAGTGGATCCCTTTTTAAGGTGCGGATAGGCTCTATG
The DNA here is from genome assembly GCA_016801175.1 of Esox masquinongy. Lineage (NCBI taxonomy): Eukaryota > Metazoa > Chordata > Actinopteri > Esociformes > Esocidae > Esox > Esox masquinongy. The sequence continues at coordinate 29,531 of JACXGI010000135.1, forward strand.
ATAATGTAGAAGACATGATTGGCTACCGTCCGTGTTCATTCATGAAGTTCTGTTGGATGTACATCACACCAGTCACATGCATAGTAAGTATCTTGCTAGATAAAACAATGTTCCTTTTCATTTAATCAAAATGCCAGACTATGGGGACGTATCCTTGCCGTGTCAGTACCTAGACACACTCTACAATCATTCACACTTTACAATCATTCACACTGCAATCATTCACACTCCACAATCATTCACACTACAATCATTCACATTACAATCATTCACACTCTACAATCATTCAAGGCCAATGGGGGCTTGAGCCAATCGCAAACCCTGACTGCCCAGGTGACACAGTGACAGCTCTATAATTATTCTCACATCCCATATCATCTGCCTTGTTTTACACCGATCCTTACAGGCATTGCCTGGTCAGTCTTGGATCATCCTTCTGCTGTTTATCCCAGCTTGTGCTTGAGGTGGGTGGTATCCCTGCGGATAATGGCAATACAACTACAATGCCTTCACTGTGTTTCTTATTCAAAGGTCTAGAACACTGTCCCCACTCAGGTGTAGAATGGGCTTTGTTTAAATTATAGTTAGTAGATTTTCATCCACAGTCACATTACTCCCAGTTATTGTGCTTGTGGTACAACAGGGAACTGAGCAGGTGGATCGGCTGTTGTAGGAGGGAGTAAGAGCACAAAGCGCAGACACACAGTATGGATGAGGTGCCCGAATGCGTTAAAATAAAAATTGCATTAAAAAAACGACAGGATAGGTTGCAGTGCCTGGGCTTACCCAGCTGTCTTCAGGGATTTGGGTGGTGGGGTCGCCCGTGCATTTTAATAGTGGAGAGTAAGAAACAAATACAGTCAGCCGCTCTACTATTCTGTTGCCTGTCTAACCCTTGGGAGCTCCGGCTACCCCTTTTGTAGGCCTTGGCCTCGGTGAGCCCGGGGTCGTTTTGTATGCCTCGTTGGGGCTTCGATCAGGATCCTCTCCTGTTGGATGTGCTCTTCTTGGTCCTGTACCCCTGCTGTCAACACTCTCTCTCTCGGGGTGTGACGCTGAGAGAACAGCCACTCCACACTGTTTAAACTGGGTCACAAGGGACAGTGTGGCATCCAGGGCCACATAACTGGAACCTACGAGGCCATTAAGGAAGGGCTTCAGCACAGGGCTCTGAATTCAGTCTGCACTGGCATTCTGTGTTTCTAAATATCAGGGAACCTTTCCCTTTTAAAGTTAAATCGGTTACCCCAACCTTACTTTTGTGGGATTGGTTGAAATAAAGACTCAGAACAACAGGAGAAAGTATAGTCCAAACACAGTCCCTGCTTTGTAAGCAAAAAAAGCAGACAAGAACTCTCCCAGGGTTATAAACAACAACTCATCCAGGCTTCTCCGCACTTCTCCTCAGTAACAGGTACCTGATACATGGAGCCGACCCACTAGGAGCGCGGCAGTGTTTTGGTGATCATTTAAATGGCTGACTGTGGCAGATATTTGTGCACCTCACGCCTTTTTGAGGTTTTAATGCCTTCGAGGTCTCAGCCTCCAAACAAGCTCAAAGTGCTCTGTTGGCATGGAGAGGGTGAAGGAACGTCCTCTCTCAAGAATATTATGTAATTTTGCTACATGTACTATATTTTTTATGTTTTGTAGGCTGCTGTGGGCCACGTGGTTCTGTGTTTGCTCGGACGCATTGGGGTGGTATGACTATGTCCACATACTGTCTCGTACAAAATGACCAAGTGAAACGGAACACTCAGTTACCCCAAAGAGGGAATGAGTTATGACATCCCAATGGCCTGGTAGTCCTTCAATCACAAAAGCGCGTCACTGTTCTTGATGGTGTGATTGTGGAGTGTATTTTAGTGATGACACAATAAGGGAGCTTCCCAATGTATTAATTCCCTTGATCAAGGAATGCATATTTTAATCATATCTCATTAGTTAACATATTTGTTATTACAGTGTATACAGCAGAAGACAAATTACTATTTGTATTGTGCTGCTCTTAATCTTAATATATTTCTTTTTGCAAATATGTGTAGCATACCCTGGATTAGAGCATCTAAATGGATGTAATATGAATTACTTTTTACATAATTTGGAAGATGTCTTTCCCAGAGCAACGTAAAGTAGTGAATGCCTACATTCTCATACAAGCCCCCTGTTTAAATCCACATTGAATTTCTAGAACCTTTTTCAAACTCAAAAGTTTTTTTTCATGCCTCTAATATACATTTCTGTAGGGGACATTTGTCTTCTACCTGGCCAAGAATACCCCCCTCAAACTCAACAACACATATGTATACCCCTGGTGGGGCTACGCCATTGGTGGATTCTTTACTCTCTCCTCGACACTGCTTGTTCCATTCTGGATGCTGTACAAGATCAGTGTCACCCCTGGTTCACTGCGGCAGGTAAACAGAAACCCTGGATTTCTTTCATGATTTGTTGGTCACAGTCTTAAGTTATCAAGTCTGACACAAAAAACTAATGAGACTGCAAATTCTGATGCCTTGGAAAAATATATTCAAATGCACATTTTTCTACAAGAGAGCAATGCAAACCTGGTATTGTTTACCCAGAATATTACAGAATAGACAGATGGAAACGAACCATAGAAAAAGTCATCCATAAGTTGTTACCCCTTATCCCTACCCCAGACAATAATTTATACCCTGGGATTAAACTCCTTTTCAAAGCTCACTTATATATCTCCTACCTGACGGGAGATATTTCAGTCAGTTGTCGAGCGGGTGGTCTGTAAATCCTATTGGGCTTTGCAATGGATAGCACATTAATTTAATAGGAAGATATTGGCTTAAGGGTCTTATCAGTTTATATGCTGTGTTAGAATACTGTGGGCAAGCTTTGATAACAGTGCAATAGTGTGTGTTGTTCAAAGTGGAGCATGGAATTAGTATTCAAATATCACACTTCCCCAGTGCTTTTAAAGGATAATGGATAACATCAATATTCTTTATGTGGGCAGTGGGCATCTCATTCCTGCAGCACTAATACTGTCAAAATAAATATAGGAGGTGATGTGCACCTCCTATATTTTTTTTAATAATATATTATTAAGAGTGCCTTCCCTCCTAACAGAGACTTGATGTGTTAACCAGTGCAACAGATGACCTACCCAAACCCATGTCACAGGAGGCCCTCCACCTCCCAGAAGTGTTTCAGACATTCACAGAACTTCGCACATTACGGACACTAAGCCGAACCCCTACAGTCACCCCAGCTGAGTGCAGTACCCTGAGCACAAAGACAGTATCCAGTAACAACTTGAACATGGAAACCTAAAGACCCTGTTGTGGAATGTGAAACATTGATTCTGACCAGAGAGACAGGGATTAATGCCAGTGTCTCGCTTTCTTCTGATGTCTCCTCTTCAAGATGCAGTCTGGGACTTTTGCAAACAACAATTACATTTTGAAACCTCCCATTTTGTAAATGATTAGTCAGAAGATGTATCTGTACCCTAGTGCCTTGGATGAGGCTTTGTTGAAAAAAGTATGAACATTTCAATATTAAATGATGCCTTCCCTGACTACACGTCACACTCTTATCTGTCAGCTGATATAAAGCTAAATTAAATAGTGCTGTCAAATCATGAATCCATTCTTTACAATAATAATACATTTGTGCATTTTTGCAATTTCTTAGAATACGTGACAACGTAAATTGTTATTGATTAAGGCTTTATTTTCATTATTATAAGACCTACGGCAATATTATACTACATCAATATTATAAACAGTATGGCTCAAGCAACAGTTAAAACAGCTTGGTAACCACTTTGTTAGCTCCTGTAGCTTCATTCCAGCAAATACAGAGAAAATTAGTAATCACACACTAGCTCAAACTGCAATAGCATACCTAGTGTCCTACCCTTCTCTGCAGTCTGCACTGTTTTGAGAATAAAGCATCCATGTTTATGCACACTCCATGGTCTCTACTACCCCTAATCACACTCCCTGATCCCTACTACCCCTAAGCACACTCCCTGGTCCCTACTACTCCTAAACACACTCCCTGGTCCCTACTACCCCTAATCACACTCCCTGGTCCCTACTACTCCTAAACACACTCCCTGGTCCCTACTACCCCTAAACACACTCCCTGGTCCCTACTACCCCTAAACACACTCCATGGTCCCTACTACCCCTAAACACACTCCATGGTCCCTACTACACCTAAACATACCCCATGGTCCCTACTACCCCTAAAAAACCCCTGTAGTCCCTACTACCCCTAAACATACCCATTGGTCCCTACTACCCTTAAACACATCCCAATGTCCTTACTACCCCTATTCACACCCTGTGCACTCTGAGCTCCTCTGCAGGGTCCTAACGCCAGCCTCGTACATCACTAATTTGTTTTTGCTCAAGAATTAATCAGTGTGCACAGTATGTACAGTAATGGCTTCTGTTTATGGGAAAATGGGAAATTACAGGCTATGCTGTTTACTTCTCTGACATTGTAAGCACAAACCTGTTTTCATCGTTGTTATTAATAATTTTCTATCCACGTTACAGGCTTGGCATATCAAGAAACTGATTAAACAGCATGATCATTGTGCAGGGGAACCTTGTGATAGGGCAACAAAAAGTCTCTACTATTAAGTAAAATGTGCAGTTTTGTCACACAACGCCACAGATGTCTCAAGTCTTGAGGGAGCATGGTATTGGAATACTGACTGAAGGAATTTTGACCAGAGCTGTAGCCAGAGAACTGAATGTTTATTTATTAATCATAAGCCGGCTCTGATATTGTTTTAGAAAATTTGGCAGCTGGGTTACATCCCTGAAGAATGTCTTCACAAGCAGTCAGAAACTGTCTCAGGGAAGCTTATCTGTGTGCTTCGCCATTCTAACCAGGGTCTTGACTGACTCCAGAGGGTAAATGCTCACCTTCAATAACAACTGACATACTGTGGAGGTGTGTTCTTCACAGATGAATCCTGGTTTCACTTGTGCTGGACAGATGGAAGACAGCATTGAAAATGCTGTGTAGGTGAGTGTTTTGAAAGGAGCCAGCTAGTATCCACCAATTATTATGTTCCCAGACATTTTCAAATCCATTGAAGGTCTGGTGGAAAACTTTGAATAACCAGTCCTTTAGCCAATAAGAAAGCCATTCTCGGGCGATAGGTATTGTTTTAAACAACTTAGTCTACCGACCAATCATCTCCCACAACATGTCACCCCACATCTTTTGTTAATTTCCATTTGTCATCTCATTCTTCAATCATGTCTTGTTAGAAATCCTATCATGTTGTTGTTTTTTTAAGATTGTCCTACAATATAACTCCACATACTGTAGTGATACAGTATTATTATCTTCATTTTTACATACAACCACCCATTTCTTTGACAGATTTAGGAATAGTATAATTTGTGTTTAATTAGTTTGAAACTTTTGTATGTTTGTATTTGCACTTCATGTGTACATAGTCACTGGTAAGTATTGAAATGCATAGTAAAGCCTCTATACATTAGATGACAACATCAAATTTGATTCCTGATTGTAAATGTTGGGCTAAATGCTGGGATAATTTAATCTATGATTTTTCAAGTTGCCTTCACAGACAAAAGTCACAGCCTTGCCTTTTGGACAACGTATGTAATACTTATTTGAAATGTTTATAGGATTAGGTGAAGGGGAAAGCGCTTTGGCTTAACAGCTTGTTTGTGACAATTGTGGATTCTAATCAGATGGCCCAAAACACTGTAGTAATGACATATGTAATCTGACAGAGGGTACTGGTTTCTTGAAGGTTTCTGTTTGCATCCTCTTGACCCTTGGCTTTAAATATTACCCGTACACAATTAGTCTTAGTATTGTCCTATAATGTGATATTGCCATGCTATTGTGTACATGTTATAAAGATGTGTGTTGTATATACAAGCAAAAACAACCAAGCAATCAAACAAGCTGATAAACAAACAAGCAAATAAACTTACAGAACACAAACAAATTATACAATTTAAGCGAAAAAAGTTAAAATGTTTTGAAAGTCTATGTATTTTTGCATGCAGGAAAATAGTAAATACATATGTAAATACATGCAGTTAATAGTGTAGATTCTACCCTTTTGTATGGGAATTGAGATTAAATAGCGTAAGACTGACAAGACTGAAGTATTGATAATCAGCCAAAGCCAGAGATTTAGTATTAATTAAAGTTGGAATATACTGCTATACATAATGTTTATGGTAATGTACTTGTGCATTAGTTCAGTCTTTAGTTACCCCCTCCCCTTTCTAATTTATGTTTTCATCTTTCTACCAGATTCCTTTCAAGGTTTCAAGGTTTATTTGTCAAATGCACCGAACAACACAGCGTCATCCTGCACAATGAAATTCTTATGACATGGCACCTGAGAACTACGTAGTGAGAGTTAAGAAGAAGAGTACAATTTGGAAAATCTGCATTTCTGTGATTATAATGTAAATATATAATAGCTGATAAAAATGTTAAGCTATAAAAAAAATAAGATTATAGTAAAACTGACTAATTGGCAAATGTAAACAAAGAAAATAAAACACAACCCTTCGATGCACCATATCCCAATATATACAAAACATCGAAACAATTAAACACAGTACAAATCAAAAATAAAGTATGACTGGCTAAGAAACAAGGTTTTAATTACACAGTTGTGTTGATAGCTCTATTTCTTGGATACTACCATTATTTAATGGCTTCATGGGATTTGGGCCCATTCAAAGGTGCTTTTTCCAGGAATAACCGTTTAATATTATCTAACTCATTCACCTGGATTGGGGTTAGATGTGCAAGTCAGTTTATTGCTTTACAGGCTTTTCTTCTAATGATATTACTGACCGTATCATCAACATGCGAACAACTTGACAATAACTGGATTACTGCAGATTTACCCAAACTGATTTAAAATAGTGAGAGATTAATTAGATTTATGGTACCAGTTGAAACCATTGCAGCTATAATTAATCATATTAGCTGACACTGAATGGTGTATGGCAAACTGTGGAGAAACAGCAAAATTAGTTGGTTTGAGGCGTATTGTGTGGGGTTGTTCAAAAACATTATAAAGGACGGAGTGCAATCCATGCTTTCAGTTTGTTCATGTATCCAATGTTACCATCTAAATATTTGAAACACTGATGTTAATGGCTAGTAATGATATACCGCACTTGATTCTAAACACCATTGTGCTACTCTGATAATTGATTTGTTGAATGCATTTCACACAGTAGACCATCATAGATGAATGTACAGATTGTCAAAGGTATGCCTTAAAGTTGTTGGTTAAAAAAGTTTACATTCAAACACTACACAGATATCAGTCTGTTCATGCTGGGATTCAAAAGCTTTGAGCATGGCGCGTTTGCAGTTGGTGCTGAGCAAAATTAATTTGAATACGATTGATGGAACTTCAACCAATTAAACCAACAAGATACATGACAAAGTACCAAAGCGCTGCATTTTACTCCATTTTGATTTATGGTCCAATAGTCTAAACATTTCTAAATATCAATCTAATATACTATCAGTCTTTGCGTCTGTGTTTGAGAGTAGTTACCATTTCTCCATTGTCATATATTTTGCATAAATGCATTTTGTTTTCTGTTTGTCTCAACAGATGGCCCAATCAAGTTAATTTCTGACCACATCAGTAGCGGTTCACTTGATGTGATGAGGAGGTGGTTGCATTCCTGTCAGAAATTGTGGATTGATTTGTTTTGTCTGGTGAAGGTTAAAAGAATCCCAGATTTTAACCTTCCAGCAGAACTTAAGCAAAACTTAATTACAGGGGGTTATGGGTGTGTATTATGTTCAAATAGAATGAGATGAGAACTTCACCAGTTTTTAATGAAACATGGGTCCCCAGCTATCTCGGAAAGTGAGCCGTTTCAAACCTTGTGGCTATCAATGTAACATTGTTTGTAGGACACAGGCAGGATACAGGCACAGGGAGAACGGAGGACAATTAATAAAAATAACTAAGACATAACAAATCTAAAAAAGAAAGGAATAGAACAACATTACAAAAAGTAACAGAATCCAAATCAATGACCAACAAGACACTAGGGAAAAAGGAACTTAAATGGGAACAGTGATCAGGAACATAGGGACAGGTTCGCTGTCCCTATTTCTGTATATTTATGTCCGTTGTACTTTGTGTCTGGTTCATTAATAACATAAAGAACTAGATGACAGCTAGCTAGTTTGGCAGTCTAGATACATTATACAATATTTATTAGCATTTTCTCCAGAGCTTTTTAACTATTTATTCATTTTTTATTGGCATTTCTGCTGTTTGATACTAATATAGTAATAGGGTTTACATAATTCAAACTGGCTCACTCCAAAATAATTAATGATACGGCTACATTAAAAAAGTTAATTTATAAATACACAACACTGACAAGCCGTAGAAACCATCTATGGCACCTTTGTTTTCCTTACATTTTTAATACCACAGTACCCCCTGGTGTTGAAACCTAGGGTTGAACAGGATGCTCAGTTGTTTTTGTTGGCCAGAGAATGGTTATTCCTCTAATTAGGTAGGTTTCTGTGCTTACTAGGACACATTACCTGATTAGCCTGCCAGGTGTTCCTGCAAATATCCATAATCATATATTAGGCATTCATAATTTTGGAGGGAAGGAAAACAACTAGTACTGTACAAACATTTCAGCACCACTATCTCAGTGTCACAGTCAATATTTATACTCAGTCAAAAACAATTACAACTCCCCCTTCAGTACATTTAACATCATAGTCCTAGCCTAAGTCAAAATGTTCTCAACATAGTCACTTTGCATGTTATAAAATGTAAAAGTGCATTTACATTTTATAAGATGGTTATTAAGCATTGCAAACTGGTTGCTTTGAATCCTGAATGCTGATTGGCGGATGGCTGTGGTATTTGAGACTATTTACCACAGGTATGACATAACAGCACTTTTTACTGCTCTAATTGCATAACCAGTTTATAATCACAATGAGGCATCCGAAGGGTTTGTGGTATATTGCCAATACATGGTAAATAGACCACACCCTCGGCAGCCATACTGTTTAAATATACACAATCTTAACACAAGCATAACATGTACATACTGAATGTGTATGGAGTCATTTTTACATTTACATCTTTATTTTTACAATCTATGGCAACAGGAATACTGTAGCAGAACAGCAGTATTAATATAAATGTTTTGTAATCAACTAGAATTTCAACACAATTATTTCAACAGGTTCCTATTTAACCAAGTATGGTTGACAAGTATGGTTTATTGATTTTACAAATGATCCGGGGGCGTATTCACAAAACATTTCATCTTACCACTAAGAGGCCTCCCAAACGGTATTTTCCCTGAGGCCAAGTAGCGTAGAGTTGTCACAACCTTGATCTCCGATGTTATTGGGTTGTTTCTGTTTGTTGGTGAAGTGACAGCATCCCTGACTAGTTTTACTATGATCATAATACCCTCGTGATTAAGGTGATACCTTTTTAAAAGCTCAATGTCATTAAATATCATTAAATTAAATTTCTAAAACGTCGATCTGATTACGAGGCAGATTTCCGGCAGCAGCCATTTTAAGATTGTTTGTGATTCGGTCTTAGTGACTTAGGAGTCTTCTTGACTACTCCTAACTTTTCACAGATTTAGGAGCTGGTTTTAGCACTAAAATGTTTTGTGAAATATTCTTCGACCAAAAATGTAGGAGTCCTAAAGTTAGGACTGACACGCCCATTGTTTTCTCCTAAATCAGCAAGTTGGGAGCTACAACCCCGTTTCAAAAAAAGTTGGGACGCTGAGTAAAATGCAAATAAAAACCGAATGCAATGATGTGCAAATCACAAGTACTACATTTTATCTGAGGAATTTTGAACTTATCAATGCAGTCACAACTGTATTGAAAACCTATTTCTGTTGGTATTTATATCATCTTTGCTGTCCCAGTCTTGATAATGTTCATGTCACGTCTCTTATTTTCTTATTTATTCTCTTATTTCCTTTCAAATCAGCGAATGAAAGTGCACACTTAAAGAAAAGAGAGCTACATAACTCTTGTGTCGTGATTGAAGACACTGTCCGACCCCCACCAACCCCATCCTCCCGCTCTCCAAACCTCCTTCCCATCCCCCACCCTCCACACAGCCTTGGCATGTACAGTCTCAATGTAACCCTTCATTTCCTCCTGATCTTAATTGTTATACTGTGGGGCACTGACATGCACTGCAATTTCTATCCTGGTGTCTTTCTGTGGTCTGGACACCTGCTGCTGGCATTTAGCCAGCGTCTCCACGGGGGGGGTTGGCCACACACAAAGGATGAATCCTAAAGGGCACCCTACAGTTCTCTACTTTTAAGCAATGACCCTATTCAGAAGTAGTGAGTGCGCTACTTTTGACTTAGTAGAGCAAACTTGGGTACCATTTGGGACACACACAGAGAAACGCTGCTTCCTCCCCTCCACACTGTGTTTAATGACTGCTCACACACAGAAGAGGGTCACACAACCCACACACACGTAATTACAGTACTCCCCCTTTGCCTTGTTATTCAACAGGCTATCCTTTTAGTGATGTCTGAATTGTCTATTTTTTGTTCTGTTTTGCTCAATTCTCGTCTCTTCTTTTCTCAAACCATTTACATACCCGCTGTAACCCTCAGATTTTAGGCCAATTTCAGCATTTGGGATTTTATGGTGGTGTTCGTCTTCATTGGATTCCTCATTCAATGAGTTTGCTCCAAGACAGCCTGCTGAATAACTATGCTGCGTTAAAAACTTTTTTTTATTTATATAATATTGTTTTTCCCTTGGTTTCATTTATAATGACTAAACTGAAGGAAGGAATTATATTAAAACATAAGAATGAGAATTATCATACAGTGCATTTACACAAACCCAGGCTTTCTGAAGAAATTTGGACAGCTCATATAGCATTAATCTTTTTGTACAAAAACCAGCCGCTGTGCATTCATTTATTGTAGTTGAATAGCTAATATCAGGCATGATTCTCTCAAGTTCTAGAAAGGCTCTCAGTAAAAGACAGAATGGAAAAGAATCCATGTTTCCTGAAACACGTCTGCTTGAGCCCATTAAAATACCTGCATTCAAAGGATTAGAATGGAATCCCTGAGCAAGACAATGAGGCCCCATGGGCCCTTGTGTCTGTGCCTTTGAGCCATTACTATGACAGCACTTCTGCACACTTGTCTGGCCACCGAGCAAAATGGGGTAAGCATGAACAATATCTAGTGGACCAGACAGGTGCAGCAAGCCTTCCCCTCAACACATTTTTTGCTCTATTCCCCTTTTTCTGTCCCTTCTGTCTCTGTTCATGTCCTCTATTTTTTCTCTGTCCTTACTCGGTTCCATCCGAAATAGCCCACATGTAAGTCTACCATGGATACAATCAAGTGCTGCATTGTACTTGTTTTGTCACAGACTATGGGGGCTAGTACCTGAACTCCCTTTGAAGCAAGAGAGGATGACAGCTCTTACCTACCATATCTGCATCACCATGGTAACAGCTTTCAGTTAGATCTGATCTGATCACTATGACAGGACTTAGCAGAACATCAGAGCTCCTCTCACTTGTGTGATATGAAGTGTATTTGGATCGCAGAGTTCAGTTCAGCAGTAAGGTTGATGTCTTTTGGAAAGTCATAGCTCATAGCAAGTGTTCAGCAACAACTATATTCTGTAAAAATGTATTTGTCATGTGATTCCTTAATAACAGGTAAGTCCAGACTAATACATGTAATGCATTTTAGAATTATACTGTAATGTAATAACATGTGGAAAGGTGAAGGGGTCTGAATACTTTCTGAAAGCACTGTAGACAGGTGTGTGCCTCTCATGTCCAGTCAACTGAATTTACCACAGGTGTACTCCATTCAAGTTCTAGAGGTATTTCATGGATGATCTAGGGAAGGAATGTACAAGAAGGATTTTCATTAATTTTTTTAAATTTTCATTAAATTGGTGAAAATTTTTTGCTTTGTCATTATGGGGTGCTATGTGAATTGTGTGATATCAAAAACACATTTAATCTATTAGAAATTTGAATCTAGAACACATCAAAATGTGGAGGAAGTGAAGGGATGTGACGATGCTTCCATACAGGTGTACTGCATGATAAAATTAAGCAATTAAAATCCTATCATGCTCTATGGCATGTAAAAAAATGCTGAGCGGACCCAGACGCCCTCGATTTTGGATCAAGATGGCAAGAGGTTTTGAAGAGGTTTTATTTTGGGACATGGATGGCAGGAGCTTCAGTCACAAAGACTGGTCAACTGGCTAGTGTTTTAACAGTCTAAAGGACAGTTCTGTTGCTTCTTTAATCAGCACAACAGTTTTCAGATGTGCTAACATAATTGCAAAATGGGTTTTCTAATGATCAATCAGCCTTTTAAGGGATTGGATTAGCAAACACAATGTGCCATTGGAACACAGGTCTGATGGTAGCTGATAATGGGCTTATGTTTGCCTATAAAAATCCATACAAAATCTGTCATTTCCAGGTACAATAGTCATTTCCAACATGCAATGAGGCTCAAGTGTAGAAAAAGACACTGTTGTATTACTTTGCAAATGTAATGCTTTATTTGTGTACCTTGAAATGTTGGTATTTTTAAGATTATGGTGAAATATTACCAACACTTTAAAACCATTGGGAATATACAACAAGTACACAAATTGTGTGAAACAACACTGTGTGTAAGACTATTATTATATCACAGCCATTACCAATCAAGGACACTGCATCAGTTTCAGAATCGGATAGAACAGAATATATAAAATTATAACAAAATGTTTAAATCACTGAACATAACCAGCACATACTAAAGACAGGCTTCTATTTGAGGCAGACATCTATTTCCTTAAAGTGATACTTGTAAGTTTCAAGACAGATTTTTTTTTATGCACCAGCCTGATGAACTCATTAATACCATTGCATGCAGCTTGGATATATATATATATATATATATATATATATATATATCTTTTATTTTGACAGTGAATAAATGTGAAGATTAAGGTCTCTTTTTGGAAGAACCATGAATACTGCAACAATATATATCAAAATAGAATATACACATCAAACTATACATCCATATGTACCTTGTAATACAAGCTAATACACAACAATGCAAAAAAAAACAAAAGACAAAAAAATTTCAGTATAAAGAGCAAAAAAGAGAACAACCTAGAATATGAGATTACATCTACATATATCACCTTACTTTCTGATAAATGATGTGAGCTCCATTTGTCACCGTTAATTTAGTGTGACCTGAAACAAAGAAATCTCTGATCAGAAATTCAAAGTTTATGCTGCAGCTCCTTCTCACATCTTACTAACACTCTGCAGTGCCACTGACTAATGACACAGCTTGGGTGGCTTTCATCATTTTTGGGAGATGTGGAAACCCCTTCACTTGTTGCACCTCATTTTGCCTTGCATCCCTCGTAGTTGAGCTGACCAGGTCAAATCTCAGTCCTGTCTTATCCATGTCAATGATGTAGCACATTCTTGAATGCAGTTCACTAGTAAACAAATAATTTAAACCTAGTGTTTATTTGAAAGAGCTGCTTTGTGTGTGAATGTGTGTGGATGAACGGCTATCAAAAGGGGAAGTTTAATTACAGTTTAACAGTAGCTAGTTAGGTATACAGTTAATAATAGTTGATAACAAATGTATGTTCCCACCACAGTTTTAATTTAAATAGCAAAACTTACTCAAGCATAAAACAATGTATAATTAAACATCATTAAATCTCAAGTCTAATACAGCTATCATTTGTGCACCGATGTACCAAGTTACAGTAAAGCAAAGTAAAAATGTATACACTGTATATTCACACTCACGTTCAGACTTCTCTTACAATTAGATTTCACAATCTCCAATTCACTTTTATGTCCTCACAACAACAAATTTGGTGAATCCCCTTTCCCTGTAACAAGTCACCTTCTTAGATATTAATTCGTATCTACATAGGATTTGTGAACCAGTGGCCAGGAGTGAATGTGCCAAAGTATTTTCAGATCTAGTCATGTTACTGAAGGTGAATAAATAAGCGGAAACATTTCTTTTAAATGTTTTCTAAGTATCACTGACAAACATCAGCCCTTAAGAGGAGACATCCCCCTGACTGATGATGACTGGATGTTCTAGACTAGTCTGTGGCAAGAGGAAGGTCCCTAGTGCTTGGTTGAAGCCAACTTGGCTGTAGCGCTGTTGGCCAAAGCTTTCCAGTGATTGATCGAAGCTAGTCTGCCTGTATGGATGCTGATAGAAGCTGTCCCCTGGTTGGTCGATACTGCTCTGGCTGCAGAGTCGTTGGCTCATCCCGTTGGCCCTTCTCCCAGAAGCACTTCTCTTTGGGTACCTCTGGCCAGTTTTGTACCAGCCTGTTTCTTTGAAGACAAACCAAATGTTGCCAGCCCAGAGGATAAAGTTTATGAATCCAAACACCTGAATAATGATTTAGAAAGAGAGTAATTAGAGTTTGGGTACCAAGTTCAACATCTAAAATTCTGAATCAGAACATTTTATTGACAAACAACACTTAATTTGTCAGTATTCCCCCATGACAAAACATCATGAAAAATTGGTTGTAGGACGAGCTTCATGTATGAGTCAACACTACCTGTTGAAACTGTAGACAGTAGGGCAGACATAACCAGCAAATGGTGTTTAATGTAGTCAAACATAGTGCCCATTGTAAACTTCAACAGTGATTTACCACGGAAGTGTTGAGCTCGGACCAGAGTGGCTGCTGGGAAGCTGAACACCGGTTGGCTGGTCGTCTGCAGGCAGAGATGAGCAGGAGGACCTGGGTGGGATCAGTGGCTGACTTCACATCTGATAGGGCTTTGGCCCAGGCACAGGAGCTCACCAACCACATAAAGGCGAACAGAACAGTCACAACAAAGTCCTGGTGAGAAGGAAAATGTTGTTGTTACCATGGTTACGCGAGTTACCGTTGGAAACCATGAAATGTGGTTGTTCAAACAGAAAATGCCACGTATTATTTTAGCTGTTTATTGGGGAACTTATGCACACGATTGTACATACAAGGTCTTGGCTTTAGGTTCTGCTCCTCTGGGGTAACTCCATGCCATCACATGATGTATACGATACCACCAACAATAACATAACTAATTGATGTGTGTTTTAATAAGGTACAACTCTATAGGGAATCATCCCATCATGTTTACAACCTGAATGTATTTAATTAAATCACACTTTTCCAGGAATAGCCCATCCTTGAGATTAAACCCTAACTCAAAGCATTCGAAGCACCGCTATGTTGTTGAAGCACCTTTGACAGCTGCTGTAACACAGATTTCAGTTTTCTTGGCTACTAGCTTTGCAAACCTGGGGCCTCATTAATAAATATTGTGTAGAAACTATTTTAAATTTGTCCGTCTGAATGGAATAAAGAATGCATAAACATAGAAAAAGTGGGATTCATCAGATTTATGCGCACTGGAAGAAAATCATAATTAATAAATACCACTTGTTTTCAGACTCATTTCTCGTGCAAAATTATGGCTATTTGCTTGTTGAAATGTCCCTAAGTCACCACATATGGTCATAATCATTCTTGAAGCCTGTGGGAAACACAAATATAACAATGCAACCCAAAAATCGATGAAAATGTTTTTTCTGAGATTAACATACAGTGCCTCTCAAAAGTATTCACCCCCTTGGACTGCTTCACATTTTATTGTGTAACAACATGGAATCATAGTGGATTTAATGTGTTTTGGCCACTGATCAGCGAGGGTGAATAGTTACGGAATCAATTATTTTTGTTTTATATTTGCGATTAATTTACATTGTTTTGCATATTTATTGTTTCTTTGACATTGTGGACTTTTTTATGTTGATCAGCGACAAAAACTCCTAATTAAATCCCAAATGATTTCATGTTGTCACAATAAAATGTGGAATAGTCCAAGTGGGTCTCCCTGCAGACACTGGGCCATTTAAGGACATTCACATATTGGTCCTGAAGCTACTCCAGGATTATCTTAGCTGTGCTTCCTGTTGTTTTCTTCAAGGATCTTCTTGCATTTTGCTCCGTTCAGCTCTCCCTCAGTCTTGACCAGTTTCCCAGTCCCTGCCGCTGGTTATGCATTGGGTATGTTTTGGGTATGCATTGCCGTAACATGATGCTCCCATCACTATATTTCATCATAGGGATGTTATTAACCAGGTTTTGAGCGGTACCTTGTTTTGGCCAGATATAGTGCTTGGAATGCAGGCCTAAATGTTTTAATTTGGTCTCATCAGACAAAATCAGACAAAATATTTCTCCCAGAGTCCTTCAGCCGCTGTCTAGGCCCTCTACCATAAAGACCTGATCGATAGAGAGCTACAGAGATGGTTGTCTTTCTGGCAGATTCTCTCATTCATGCAGATAAACTGAAGATCTGTTTTTGGTGCCATTAGGCTCTTGGTCACCTCACTGATCAAGGCCCTTCTTACCCAGTTACTTAGTTTCACTGGACAACCAGCTCTAGGAAGTGGAGTGGTGGTTCCAAACTTCCTCCATTTAAAAATGATCTTCTCCCTAAAAATGTGAAGTTGGCAATTGGCCAAAAGTACCATTTCACCTCCACAGGCTGAAATTCAAGTTGCTTTCTTTCATAAAATAAGGCATTATCATAACTTTTACTATCTCACAGTGTTACTTTGATTCTTTTATGTGGAAATACAGCTCCGGAAAAAATTAAGAGACCACTGCACCTTTTTCTTTCTTTTCCAAAAAAGTCAAAAAGGATTGTTTCGAGTGAGGAACAGAAGGATTAAAATTAAGAGACCACTGCAAATTGAATGCTTCTGTTCCTCACTCAAAACTTTCCTTTTCAACTTTTTTGGAAAGGAAAGAAAAAGGTACAGTGGTCTCTTAATTTTTCCCAGAGCTGTATAATACAAGTCATATTACATATATTTTGACTGCTCTATGCCTTTAAATGCATTTAAAATAAGTAGATTCTAATACAAAGTTGAAATTAAATGCATTTCACCTTTTTCAAAACGAGATACTTTTCATAATGTTGTGCTTGCAACATTGTTGATGGATGCAAGACACTTACACAGAACAGATGACTAATGACAGAACAAAAATCTAACCGAAGTTGAAAACAGAAAATGAAAACAGGAACAACGTACAAAAAAATGAATCCAAACAATGACCAACAAGACACACGAGGGAAGATGAAACTTAAATAGGGACAGTGATCAGGAATACAGATGAGGACAATAACACGAATGAACAGGTGTCCATGCTGATAATGAGGGCGAGAGGGGGTTGGAACCCTGCTGTGCCAGATTGAGATAATGTTGACAGATCATTTTTCCACTTGTGACATTAAAAATATTCATACCGCGTCAATGACGTGGCAGCTATTGTCATTACCACAGAAATTTAATGGTGTCGCACTGTCCCAAAAACAAATCATTTCTGTACGCCAAGAACATTTTGTTTGTTTAGATTGTTTTACATGACTCATTTAGTGTGCTTATGTAATTCCCTTTTGATGTACAGTGGATATAAAAAGTCTACAGACCCCTGTCAAAATTCCAGGTTTTTGTGATGTAAAAGAATGAGACAAAGATAAATCATGTCAGAACTTTTTCCACTTTTAATGTGATCTAGAATGTAAACAATTCAATTGAAAAACAAGCTGAAATCTTCGAGGGGGAAAAATGAAAAAATAAAAATCTTACAATAACCTGGTTGCATAAGTGTGCACACCCTCTTATAACTGGGGATGTGGCTGTGTTCAGAATTAACCAATCACATTCAAACTCATGTTAAATAGAAGTCAATACACACCTGCCATCATTTAAAGTGACTCTGATTAATCACAAATAAAGTTCAGTTGTTCTAGTAGGAGTTTCCTGACATTTTCTTAGTTGCATCTCAGAGCAAAAGCCATGGTCCACAGAGAGCTTCCAAAGCATCAGAGGGATCTCATTGTTGAAAGATATCAGTCAGGAGAAGGGTACACAAGAATTTCCAAAGCATTTGATATATCATGGAACACAATGAAGACAGTCATCATCAAGTGGAGAAAATATGGCACAACAGAGACATTACCAAGAACTGGACGTTCCTCCAAAATTAATGAAAAGACGAGAAGAAAACTGGTCAGGGAGGTTTCCAAGAGGCCTACAGCAACATTAAAGGAACTTCAGGAATTTCTGGCCAGTATG
>JACXGI010000135.1:47881-75478 GCA_016801175.1 Esox masquinongy
TCCCGTATTCTTCATATGAATGGGCTATGGGGTAGGGTGGCAAGACGGAAGCCTTTTCTTACAAAGAAAAACATCCAAGCCCGGCTGAAGTTTGCAAAAACAAACATCAAGTCCCCCAAAAGCACGTGGGAAAATGTGTTATGGTCTGATGAAACCAAGGTTAAACTTTTTGGCCATAATTCCAAAAGGTATGTTTGGCCCAAAAACAACACTGCACATCACGCAAAGAACACCATACCCACAGTGAAGCATGGTGGTGGCAGCATCATGCTTTGGGGCTGTTTTTCTTCAGCTGGAACTGGGGCCTTAGTTAGGGTGGAGGGAATTATTAACAGTTCCAAATACCAGGCAGTTTTGGCACAAAACCTTCAGGCGTCCGTTAGAAAGCTGAAGATGAAGAGGAAGTTCACCTTTCAGCACGACAACGACCCAAAGCACACATCCAAATCCACAAAAGCATGGCTTCACCAGAAGAAGATTAACGTTTTGGAATGGCCCAGCCAGAGTCCAGACATGAATCCAATTGAACATCTGTGGGGTGATCTGAAGAGGGCTGTGCACAGGAGATGTCCTCGCAATCTGACAGATTTGGAGTGCTTTTGCAAAGAAGAGTGGGCAAATATTGCCACGTCAAGATATGCCATGCTAATAGACTCCTACCCAAAAAGACTGAGTGCTGTAATAAAATTAAAAGGTGCTTCAACAAAGTATTAATTTAAGGGTGTGCACACTTATGCAACCAGGTTATTGTGAGTTTTTTATTTTTTATTTTTCACCCTCAAAGATTTCAGTTTGTTTTTCAATTGAATTGTTCACGTTATAGGTCACATTAAAGGTGAAAAAAAGTTCTGGCATGATTTATCTTTGTCTCATTCTTTTACATCACAAGAACCTGGCATTTTAACATGGGTGCGTAGACTTTTTATATCCACTGTATATCCATTAATAAACACACAGAAGACATTGTACATGTACTGTATACTTTGATCCAAATGAAAACTATCAGTACAATAAATCAACTCACCACAAGCGGTCCTCTGTTGCCCTCGCGATACTTGTTCTGGTAGTAGATGTATACCACCGTGGCCAGCAAGGAGTAGAGGAAGGCAAAGACAGCCACGGTTACAAAGAACTGAGCTGAGGAGGAGAAATCTCCTACCAGGAAGATGGTCTCCTGTCTGTGTCCCTCACACAGCGTGGGCTTGAAATACACCTGCTGTAACCTATCAGATGACAGAAACAAGGACGCCGTCACAGTTAGAGACTTTTTGCCGGGCTGCGTAAACGGAGACTGCCAAGGAGACCGAATGTCTCTTACTGAGTGTCTGACTGACTGCCTGCCTGACTGGCAACCCATTGTTACATAGCTTAGTGGTTAGAGACACAGACTGCCATGTGGGCGACTGGTGTCCAATCCTTACCTCTGACAGAAGAATGTATGAATTAGGATTTGTTCAGGATAGACAAAAACATTGCTGGGTACAAGCTTCAGTAGCTATGTTATCGTCACCTATATTGATAGTTGTTGTATCAATGTCATTCATGAATGAAAGAAAAACAAATGTTGTTGTGCCATGAAATGAAATAGCTTTGGCTGTGTGAAGTTCATCTTCAGTCTCGCTAGCAATTGCTCAGTTCTTATGACTATTCCAAGTAACAAGTTAGTAGATACTAGTAAGCCTATTACTGGCTAGTAAGCTGTTAAAAAGGACAGTGGCAAAGGCTATTCATTTCATAGAAGATATTTCTGGTGGAAGTAAACTTAATAAGAAATGTTAGTCAGTTTAACACAATGCTTAATGGTGTCTTGCTAAATATTCAAACTTGGCGTGATGTTAATGTGTGACAAAATGATCTAATGTTGAGATGCAATTTCATGATGAGGATGCATGTCCCAATCAGTCCCTACAGTAATCTCTTTCTAATTTAACGCATTGAATGTAGTGTATCAACCCTGTTATACCTGTTGTTGGTTTGGATGTTAGCTAATGTAAGGACCTAGTTTCAAGAACTGTGGCATTTCGACTAAGTGGTTTAATAATGCAGAACACTCTGCAGTCATAGAGCTTAGTGGTATAGTGGTTAAAGAGACAGCCTGTCAAATAGGAGAGCATGGTTCAAATCCAACAACAACATTCATTCCTTCTAATAGCGGGCCAGCCAAACAATGCTTGCCTGGTCCCTTTTCTTGTTTATCAAAAAGTATGAGGCTCTTTTCATGTTCCCATGCTATCGGAGTTACTGGAGACTTCTACTTCCCAGTGGAATATTCCTCTTAAATGACCCTAAGAGTCAGAATTACAAATGGGATACTCAAGAGATAATGTTCTTACCGAGACGCAGAGTTGATGTTTCACCACTGACCCTTTTACATTTCCACTCAAAAGATGTCATCAATCTAGCCACATTGTTATATTTTCTAAATTTTATACTTGATTATATAATGGAGAACCATTGGGCTGAAATAGCTGTGGACCAGATTAAAATTCATGCTTCAGTTGTATATGCGCAATAGAGACAAAGAATTAGAGAGATTGACCCCCCAATGGCCCAACAAGAATGTTTAACAACTTTACAAATAGTTGTTCTGCTAGAGTTGTCTGCAATCCTACTGGTAAACTTATTTTTTAGCCTTCTAAACTTGAACATAATATTGGACTTAACACTTCCCACATGTTAGTGTCATCTGTCCAACAAGCATGTAAAGCCAGCTTCTGATCACAGTGCATGTGAATGATATTGAGGTTAAGAATGTCATGACCATCAGGTTCAGCAACATACTTGGCAGCACCAGAGTTGGAGATTTACCGAGTATTCCAGATTTTTCATCATCTGGCAGCACCAGAGTTGGAGATTTAAAAGATATTTTACCAGTTGAGGCAGGCTGGTCCATAGATAGACCCCAGGGAGGGCTTGAGCCCCTGCCCCTTTCCCCTCAGACTCAACAAGTGCCCTTTTTGCCCATCGGTGCCCGCATGCTATCGGCACGACGCGTGTCATTCTCTCAGACGAGCATGAGTCGTCTGTCAGCGTGATTCGCAATGAGGAAGCTGACAGTCCATTTCGCTGCGGGCATTTATCTGGGTAGTCCTCTTTTGTAATTTCAGCCCATGCCCATCGAAAGGTCTGTGCACAGCTCTGACTTGGCTTCACCAAGTCTCCCAAACTAAAATTAAATGCCACATCTATGTTAATCTGCCATGTGTTGCAATCGTATGTTTGGTGTAAAAATGAACTGTGGCCATGTGGAAAACTCTCCACTTTGAAGTATGGCGGTGGATATGTATGTTATGCGTCTGTTTTGCCCTAGGAACCTTCTTAGATACAAAGCGTCATGGACAGTGTCCAGAACCAGGAAATTTTATCGCAAAATCTGTCTGCTTCTGCTAGAAATCTAAAAATGGGTCAATGTTAGATCTTCCTGCACAATGGTCATTCCCCCAGAACCACACAAAAATGTCTCACTGACCACAAAATCAAGATTTTGCATTAGCCAACCCATTCTCCTGACCTAAATCCATAGAAAACAGTGGTTGATCTATAGAACAGTCCACAAATGAGGACCAAGGACTGAAGCATCTAGAAATATTTTTCATTGATGAATGGTCTGAGATCCCTTGCTCTATGTTCTCCCAACTCATCAAATATTATAACACAATACTCATTGCAGTTATTTTAGCAAGGGGAGGATGCAAGTACTCAATGCTGTGGTGCCATTATCTGTGACATGTGAGAAAAATACTGACTTACAGATGAGGATTTTTTTCAAGCTGATAAACAACAACTACAGTATATTTTTTGTAACCTTTTTCTGATCATTTTTAGCAAGGGTGCCAATAAAAAAGGAGGGTATGTCAATGTCAGTTCTAATAAATTCACATTTTTACATGTAACTGTCTGACTGCTCCACCCGAGGCCAGCGATCCTTTAAACACAATGACAACTGTCACCCACGGCCCTTGCAAGGCAAGGGATATAACCACTTCATATTCTCAGACCATGTGATGTAACCAGTTGTAATGCTATCAATTAGCCATTTCATTCTGGTCCCTCGGACTAAAATGGTCCAGTCAGATTGTGGAGATACAATGCCTTCAGAAAATACTCAGACCTCTTTATTTTCTCCACATTTTGTTGTTTTATAGATTTACATTCAATGAGATTTACATTCAATGCCACCAATTTACATTCAAGGCGATTTTTTGAATTTTTAGAAAATGCATGCCAAATTGAAATGGGTATTCAGACTTTTTATTCAGTGCCTTTGGCAGTGATCATTGCTTCAAGTCTTCTTGGGTATGCCTCTACCAGCTTCGCACTCCTGGCTTTGGAATGTTTCTCCCAGTCTTCCTTGTTGATCCTCCCAAATTCTGTTTGATTTAATGGGGTGTGTTGGTGAACTGTGACCATCAGGTCTCCTATAGATGTTCAATCTGGTTCAAGTCTGAGCTTTGGCTGTGCTACTCAAGGACGTTCACACATTTGTCTGGCACTCTGGATTTTTTGCTCAAGGATCTCTCTGTATTTAGCTCAGTTGATCCTTTCCTATATCCTGAAAAATCTCCCAGTCCCAGCCACTGACAAGCAGCCCCATAGCATGATGCTCCCACCATCAGGCTTCACCATAGGAATGATATTAGCCAGGTGATGAGAAGTACCTTGTTTTCGCTAGACTTAGCACTTGGCATTCAGGCCTAATACTTCGATTTTTGCCTCAGCAGACCAGAAAATATTTTTCCTCATGCTGTCAGAATATTGTATGCCTTTTACTCAGTAGTGGCTTCTGTCCAGTCTTTCAATCATAAAGGCATGATTGATGGAGTCCTGCGGAGATGGTTGTCCTTCTGGCAGGTTTATACCTATTTATCACCTCCCTGACCAAGGCCCTTCTTCCATGATCATTTAGGTTGGCTGGACGGATAGCTCAAAAGAAGAATCTTTGTGGTTCCAAACTTCTTCCATTTCACAATGACACCTCATTTCAACTTTCAATGCATTAGCATTTTGTTTGTAAGCTTCCCCAGATCTATACCTCAACACAAATACTTATGACTTACAAAAAACATTCTACGGAAAGTTCCTTGGACCATGTGGTTTGATTCATCCTCTGAAAGGGACTGTGAGGTGTTGGACCTAATATAGAATAAGCACGTGTCTGCCTTTTTAATTAATGTTCAAACAGTTCAGTTTGCCACAGATAGACTCCAATCAAGTTCTATGGTCATCATAAGGATGATCAAAAACACTGGATGCATCTGAGCTCAATTTGGAGTGTCATGGCAAAGGATTTGAATACTAATGTACATAAGATAATTCAGGTTTTTATTTTCAATAAATTGTCACAAATTTCTCAAAATTTGTTTTTTTTGCATTGTCATAATGGGCCATTGTGTTTAGATTGATTGCAACACAACCAGAAGTAGAGAAAGTGAAAGTGGTCTGAATACTTTCTGAATGCAGAGCGTGTATTACCTGAAGGGATAAGCAAAGTTTATAGTGATGCTGAGGTTACTCTGGCTCCTGTCCAGACATTCCACTCTAACCCGCAGGTGACCAGAATATCCTCCACATGTTGCAAATGCACAGATGGCAAAAATCTGGGAAAAGAAAAATTACATTAGTCTCCTAACCATTAAGCATCTTGTACATTATAGTATGTATGTGTCCTAAATGGCAATTGTCTACATTTTACATATTAGTAATTCAGCAGATGCTCTGAAATACAGCGACTAATGGTTGTGTAGTGTATTAATTTTAACAAAGCTAGACTGGACAGCTGCACAACAATGATAGTAAATACATTTTAGTACACTTAAAAGTAAAGGTGCCTAGCAAAATATTTTAGATTGCCACACCTTAATAGTATACTGTAAATGTGGCAGCACATAGTTTTTGAGGCAGGGTGTCTTGCAGGTGTGATTTCCTTATAGTTCTTTTTGGCCACCAGTTTGTTACTATATACATTTTATTCTTGTTCATCATGTTATTAATATTGTAGCTACAAAAGTGTAAACTTTCAACCTTGAAGGTGTCTACCAGTGGTCTGTTCTGCCACTATGTCAACACAATTTCTGTCCTAGACCAGAAAATATTTAGGTTTCAGCTCTACACATCACATTGAAGAATGATGCAGGTTGCTAATCGATATTTCTTCAAAAGTGACAAACGTTTGTGAATGGGGTAAATAACAACAACAAACAGCATTACATGTTAAGAGATAAGTCTCAACTGTTTAGGGTTGGTTGTCAGACAATTTGTTGTCTTTTTGTAATTCCAGTGAAACTGTTGGATTACAAAAGTCATCAATATTTCGACATACGCACCAACCTTTAGGATTCTCTAATCATTTCATCAAGCTAGCTATCACTATCAATGAATTAAATAAACAAAACCGATGCTGCTAATCAACCAACCGGGGAATGCCAAACGAATTGGCCAGTTAATTCTTATAAACCTTCAATTTGGGTCAACGGGGCTGCTGGGCTCTAAAATTCAATCATATCAAGCTATTTTACAATTACATAAATTTGTAGGCCTATTCCGTTTATGCATATTATACACATTATATTATACAGACTAGCTAAAAATAAGTGAGTTATTTTAACAAATGATTCAATAAATTCTGATTATATTTTGGATAATGAAGAGAAATTGCAAAAACAATTTTATTCCATTGTCAAGTATTACTTTGGGATTTTTTACCCTTTAATTACAATTGATTCATATTTTACTACACCAGCTCGTGCGGTATTTATCATAATGGCATAGGTAATTAGCTGTCATCTGCTATTAGCATTTAGAAAAATGACACAATTCATGTCATTAAATGTTCCATTTGTTTGTTTGGGTTTGAAAACAAAGAAAGATTGAAAACGGCAAAGAAAGACAGACGGAGATAGAGTAGACAGAGATGGAGAGAGGAGAAAAAGACTGTTGTCATCAAATTGTTTCTGAAAGGTATAATTTGCAGCCAGAGAGTTGCTGTGTAATCTGATCTGATTCCTGATCCAAAGTGTTTAAGACCCTATCTAATCAAGTATGAGTGGCTATAATTATAGTTCAAAGTGAGGCATTAGATTGATTTAAAGAATGATGATTGATCAGTTTCTTGTCTAAAAACCTTCAGTAAATGTATTACTCTTGATTTGAGTTGTAGTCATTATAGTCATTTAGCAGATGCTCTTATCCAGAGCGACTTACGGTTAGTGCACAGTTAGTCTTAAAATAGCCAGGTAGGTTAATCATAAAATAATGTTTAATAAACATTTTTAAGTTCTTCAGAGTGAAATGAAAATGTTTACTTTTTTATGGATTCATTCTAAATCATTACAATACGAAATAGCACACTCATTACTCATAGTGTAACCATTAAGACAAAGATTTACTTTGGAATTTGGAGTTTCATCTTAAAAAAATAAACCTAAAGAGAAAGGGGAGGGTGTGTTGAGTGTTTGAGAGAGAAAATAACACAATTCATCCCTAATCTTAGTTCCACATCTACAGTATTAAGCAGGCTGGTGATCAAGGTTTGGGATTGATTTTCTTCAAAACAAAATTTTGAAGACAACTATTAATAATTTAGAAATGGGCTGACTGCAAACAGAGAGCCGCATGCGGTGGATTAGGGGGTGGGCTGTGTCCTACAGATGACTCAACCTGTTGAAATACAATACATGCCTCACACACACATACATGTTTTACAGTGCTTGCGGGTTCCATAAACATTATTCCCATTCAAAATTATATTTTCCCTAAACATAACTGTAATGCTAAATATGCAACCCAAGTGACTTTCCCCAAGTGCATTTCACCTCCATACACAGTGAGGAGGAGCATTTGAGAGGTTAAAAAAATCTCAAAGGATCACACTTTGAGAATTGCAGATGCTGATTGAGTCCAGGGGTCACAAAGTCTATTTTGGACAGTACCTCCATGCCACAAGCTTTTTGAATGTCTTGCCCTGAAGGAAGCCTCTTATCAAGACTAGAACATCAACCCCTTGAGTTTGGTAATATTGTTGGAACATTGATAAGAACTTGGTTGAATGGTCAGATGTCTTTTCTTTAGTCAGAATGGAAGCTTTCTAAATAAAAGCTATTTTCTAAGGGAAATAGGAATTCTATTGAAAACGTCCATAGAACTGATCATGACACAGGTTTATTTCAGAGGCATCCCTGTGTGTCCGTACACTCATCAATTATTTTGTGGAGTGATTTGCTGATTTCTGGTCATAAGTTTCTGATGCACTTTTAGCAATAGATTTACAGCTTGAGTCAACCTTTTTTCAACCACTATGTCAATTATTTTTTCCAAGGTGTGAAGGAGGATTTTTATTTTTGTGTTGCTTGTAACTGTTCCAAGTAATGCAAGTTCTTGTGCTATCAGGGGAATAACCTCTGTGTAAATGTAACAATCGGCTGCTTTATTTATTCTGTGCTATCTGTGATCATTTTGTTTTGTCTGTTTTGTGTAATTTCTTAATCATTGTACCTAAACTGTGTGTGTAAACATGTATACACGTAGGGCCCAGCTGTAAAAGAGACCTTGGTCTCAGTCTGTGTTCCTTGTTGGAATATAGGTTTAATAATAATAAAAATAAGGTATGACATTGTTGTCCCACTCCATCATATCTGTTTGCTTTAATTTGGGGTCATTATCGTCCATATTGGACACACAACATGCTCTGTACATAGTTGGCTTCAGCACTATTTCTTATTAGGCGTGTGTTTGCATCACTAGTTTATGCACAAGAGAGTTATGAATGTCTAAGGGCATGTTTAGACTGCAACAACTATACTTCATTTACATACCATTTACATGATGTGTAAACTCTTTGTATACAACATAACGAGAAACTCTCGCTTGGACCATAGGACCATAAAGCTCACAAGCCCACTCAGCTCTTTGGCTCTACCTATCCTAGAAGGAGTATAAACTCACTCGCTATGTGGGTTATCCGGTAAGTTGGCACTATTTGTCAAACAACCCGCTGTCGCCAGTGATAACAGACTTGTTTCGGTGCCCTGTGAGATTATTTTTTGTTGCTTCCCAACAATGATTTATTTTTCTTTGTGATTCTGTTGGTACATGGAGCAGGACCAGACTTCCTATACTGTAGGCTAACTCCAGTACACACTGAGCAAGACATACAGTAGTCCTTAGAACTCAGTAGCAGCGGGGAGTATCTTTAGGAAAGTGTACCATGTAACCTTGGGAAGATATCGTGTGACAATTAGAAATAAGTTCCACTAATGTCATGAATGCCACAAATGTCATTCATCTATATAAAACTATTGTAGTCTAAATAGGCTTTAGAACTCAGCAGCCGCGGGTGGTATGTCAGGAAAGTCTACCATGTAACCTAGTGAAGGTAGTGTGACAATTAAGATTTTCACCTGATTTACCATTACATGGTAAAAAATGTATCCCTGACACAAATCTGGTTACAAGTTAAATTCAACTAGAAAAACTCTTGTAGTGTTTAGGGCGTTTGACGTATGTTGCTGTTGTCTATGACATGAGGAGCAAAGAAGGGTTAATGCAAGTCAAGACAGCAAACATGAGGCAGATAAATCAAAATAAATTTATCAGAGACAAAGCCAAAATGGTACATTAAGAAGAAGAAAGAATGCACTTGTGAGTTCAGAAATTGCAAAAGACCTGAAAGAAAAAGAAACACCACTACAGTCAAAAAGGAACACTCCAGGAAGACACTCAATTAGACATCACCAGCCAAAATACAGAGGCTGGACTGCAGGGTGCAAAAACACTGGTTGTCTAAAAAAACAGGATGTATGGTTTCCACTGGAACTGGCTCAATTGTCTTCATTAATAATATAACCCAGTTAGGGTAAGGACCGTGAATTCAGAAGTGCACTGAAACATATTTTCTGCACAGATACTACCAAATACCTCTAAAGTTACTGGATGGCAACAAATTATGAAGCAGGGAAAATGGCCACACACAATGCCATAGCTACCAAAGAGTTTTTTTAGGGACAAAATTAAATGAAAGATTCTTAGCTCAGTCCTTTGCTCTGAATCCAAGTGAGCATGTCTTTCACATGCTTAAGATAAAGACAAGGGAAAACGGCCCAGAAACAAGCAGTAACTGAAGATGATTGGAGTGCAGAGGATCATCAGGGAAGATACCCAGTGTGTGATCATGGCTATGGGTTCCTGGCTTTAGGCAATCATTGCATGCAGATATGCAAGACATCATAACTTAATTTTGCATAATGTTAAACTGTCCAAATAATTTTAGTACCCTAACATGGGTGGACTGTTCACAAAGTGCTGTCATTTTTAAATGTTTCATCTGATATGGATGGCAACATCCTTAGGATGTAGCTTACAGTAGGCACTTTAACAGCATAGCCAGTGTATAAGAAATATTTTTTTCTGAAAAGACAAATCAGTTGTCAGCAAATACCAAAAGGGCTCAACACGGGCTCTTTTTGCACTTTTAAATTGGACATCATGCAGCTATTAACCTCTCTTTTTTATTTTTAGTTATCGTGCTCCTCGATCATGAAGCAATGTTCAGGTCACCCTACAGACTACATTTTCAGCTGACATTAAAGGTTTTGCAATGGTTTATTGTTTTGATTGCATGCTTTCCAAACACAATGGCGTGTGCATGTGTTATGACAACATTTTGAGGCAAATTTTGGTCTACTAACGCTTTCAGTTTCACATGTTTTGAATCGCGTTAGCAACCGAAGCAAAGAAGCATGCGGCCTGTTTAAGGAGGCACTTGAGTCTAACGCACCTTTGTGGCCTATAAATCCAGTGCTCTGCTATTTTCAAGCTGTTGCACAAGGATTGTTTATTTACCTGTCATATTTCTTGCTTGCTTGCTTGAGTTGGGAGGTTGGCATCTAAAGTGCTAATAACACACATAATTGGATACTGGACTATATTTCAGAGGAGCAGAAATGCTTTTGGATTAGCCTTTTCCGAAAAATGATAATTTAAGTAAATAATAAAGAAAATGAAAGATTTATAGTGTCAACACAAGGAATACACTGTGGACACATTATAACATGGAATAAAAAATGGAAATAAATATATGAATAACAAGTAACTTAATTTCCAGGCAGTACTAGTACTGGGTCTGCCGGGCTATGGGTCATATAGGCAATGATAGCAGAGGACAGGTAATCAGCAGTAGCAGCACCAATGTATTTGATAAGTGTGGAGAGTGAGTGAGTGAATGCAGCCCTGGCATTTCTTATTTTCTTTTTAGAAGTATGAGCATAAAATCCTTTTTGCTCATGAATATCATGGTACCTGTTAATGCTTTTAGACATATCCCATTTACATTTTATAATGATTTATAAGGATTTGCTTTGTCTTAAGCCTTACCAATAATGGTTGGCAACATTTGACATGTCCATGGTCAACAATGCAATTTACAAAAGGCCTCGACCCCATATCAGTGCACATGATAAGTATGCATTTCATATTAAAGCTATGTTTTATTTACTTTGAACTATGTGAGTTGCAAACTGGGTCATGTATTACGAGATAGATGTACTTTGCCAGCACTGGTCCTGTCGTTCCTGGTTATAAAAGTAACAGAAGTATTTCTGACATACCCTCAAACCCAAAGTGCCAGTGCGTGCTCTTAGATTTAACTCTGCATTAGGCTCAGTTCCTTGCTCCTGATACGTCTGGTTAAGACTTTTTTCAGTAATATGGCAAACAACTAAATAAATCAATAATTGCACATGCTTAATTTATATCTTCTTGGTGATGGATATGTACTGTATTTTGCGTATGAAAATGTACAGGACAAGTACACCTTATGTGCTAGGTGATGAATATGTATTTTGTAGTTGGATTGTATCTATTCAGTCTTTGTTGGTGAAATAAATATAAACTCACACGTCCTAAAACACTGCCTGGAAACCATTTATAACATTAAATCCACCAAACATAAACACATTTCCTTACAAACTAAATAGAAAATGAGAAGTCTCAAAGAAGAAGACATTGCATACACAAAGCCTATGATATATTGCCCCCGTACTTAATAACTAAATAATTATGATGCTGGTTAACCCAGAAATGTACTTACTAATGAACAGCAAGTACCCACAGTCCAAATATGAAAGAAATAACAACTTACCGGAGCAAATATGACCATACACATTTAAAAAGCACAGTGAACAAGTTCTACTCCACAACAAGGTGTTATCAGCTTTCTCATCATACTAACACACTGTCACTGAAGTAAGTGGTAAAGAGACGAGAGAGAGAGAGAGAGAGCAAGCGAGAAAGAGGGAGAGAGCAAGCGAGAGAGAGAGAGAGAGAGAGAAAGCCACAGTGAGACAGAGAGAGCACAGGGGTTTCCAACAGGGAGGGGAGAGCAGAGGTAAGATATCTGAAGGGAGGATAGGAGCGAGCAAAATAAGCAATCTGGGGTTGGGGTGGGCGTTAAGGGAAAGGAGAAAGAAGAACATGTTTGGCAGATATGCCTCTGTTGTATAACAATGTGGCTCAGCTGCTCTTTTTGAGGACAGACCTATATACAGTGTACTCTCCAGTTGAAAAGATAATCAGAACTGTTTGTGGAAATTGACCATGTTTACGGTAACTGATCATGTTTGCGGTAATCGACTATGTTTGTGGTAACTGACCATGTTTGTGGGAACTGACCATGTTTGCGGTAATTGACTATGTTTGTGGTAACTGACCATGTTTGTGGTAATTGACCATGTTTGTGGGAACAGACCATGTTTGTGGTAACTGACCATGATTGCGGTGACTGACCATGTTTGCAGCAATTGACCATGCACCACACATATGACACAATACCTGAAACATATTTTTGATTGGTTTGTCAAGGTCCCAATGTATATATTCTAAAACCTTTTGGGGGGGGGAAGCAGGTAGCATAGTGATTGAGGCAGTAGCAGAAATGTTGCTACAGTAGATTGAATACCTGAGCTGGCAAGGTGAAAACAGTCTGTCATTCTCTCCTTGAGCAAGGCAGTTAGCCCGAAGTCCTTCGCTGGTCATTGCTTTAAACACTAATTTGTTCTCACTCAACTTATCTGGTAAAGATATAAAGAAAAATCATTATCTTTTTACTCTGATGTACAGATATATAAATTGTTGGATAGGTTCATTCTGAGATATGAAAGGTACTTTCTGTTTTAGATACAGATCTTAGTACACAACTAACTTTCATTCCTTTCTCTCATAAATACACATATTACCTGTTCTACACATAAAGCTAACATTTATTAAACTTCATTAAAGGGTAAGTATTACTTTTCTCAGGGGAAACAGGATTTTTTTCCAAGGCTTAGTCATAGCGAAACACCCTAGAGATAAACAAGTGAAACAAGTAAAATTAAGATGGCGGCGCTCAGATGATTAGACCTAGACAGATGACACTGCCTGGCAGAGTCTGTTTCAGAGGGAGGGAAGTGTAATGGAGAAAACCAAGAGTCTGTGAATCTAATGAATGTTTTTGGGGTCATAATGATAGTTGCGTATCTATCTCCCTATCTCTCAGCATGGGGGCGCCGGAGGGCTGCTTGCTCTCTGCTCTCCTATACGTGCTGAAGGACTGCATGCACTCTCTCCTGCTATATGTGTTGGAGGATTGCATTGTGTTGGAGGATTGCACCTGTCGGTCTCATCGCAGATAGCAACAAGTACAGTGCTGCGGTTGGCTGTCTGTTACCCTGGTGCAGATGCAACAACCTGGAACTCAAGACAGTCAGAACAGCACAGATGTTCATTGACTTCAGAACCTGCCACCTACCATATCTCCCTGCTCATGATTGATGGCTTAGCTGCCAGCACAGCTGCCAAATTCTGATTCTTAGGGACTTTCACCACAAATCTGCGGAAGTAGTAGGAAAACGACATCGCAGCAGTGACCAAAAGGGCTCTTTGGTGAATGTACTATGTGCACCTGACTGTTCTGGTTGGGTTACACATGTGTGTATTCTATATACTGCCTATTTACCAACACCAAGAGAAATTCTGGCTATGTGCAAATGTACTTGGTGAATAAATCTATGTTTCTATGTTAATTTTCAACCTTACAGTACATCCCCAGCGGATTGTATTAACATTTCAAAGGTTGGAGTCCTCAAATCTAATGAATGTATCTAGTATCACTGTAGATAGGGACACAAACAAACTCTTTTTATCACCAGTCCTAGTATCCCTGTATGACCTTGATGGTATTAGGCTCACTTCCCTTTGTATCATCCGCCTGTTCCTTTATAACAGTTCTGACATTTTATCAGGCGCATGGGCGGTCCAGCATTATCATTACAGTCATTAGTAGGTGACAAATGAGCACTGCTCTCCACTTCCTTTTAAGTCCAGCTGGGAAGCGTTCATGCTGGAAGAAAAGACGGTTGGCATTGTTTTGGCGTGGCATTGCTCCATTCTTTCAATAACCTGCCAAATTCAACGTAATTAATCAGTTGGATTGATGTGAAATATATATTTGGAAATCCAACACGACATATGAAAGCATGAACAATAATGATAATATCATCATTACTAGTAGTATTTCCAAAATACAGAGCTGAACGTTCATACAATCCCACATCATTGCAATTTTCTGATACTGCTGTGAATCCAGTCCATTCTGTCTATTGACTGGCTGCTGGATTAACACTTGATAAGGGAAGATAACATATAGTCACTAAGGAAGGAGTAAACCATAGGGTTAGGCATGCATAAGACTGAAGCAATTTTTCCTCTACTTTTCCTCTACATATCACACTTTCCTTGATCCATTCAAGCATATAAGCATACCCTTCCGAGAACCTTTGTCGAACACTTCCGAAAACAATTGTCTGTGAACACAGTATGCCGCTGTATCCACGAATGCAAGTCAAAATTCTACCACGCAAAGAAGAAACCATACATGAACAATATCCAGAACCACTGCCGCCTTCTCTGGGCCCGAGCTCATTTAAGATGGACTTAGGCAAAGAGGAAAACTGTCCTGTGGTCTGACGAATCAAAATTTGAAATTATTTCTGGGAATCATGGATGCTGCGTCCTCAGGATCAAGTTCCCAAATGCTTACAGAATATTGTTAAAAGAAGGGGTGTTGCAACACAGTTTTTTAAAAACATTTTGCTGGCATCAAATTCAAAATGGGCATGTATTTTGCCAAAAACAATAACATTTCTCAGTTTCAACATTTGATATGTTGTCTTTGTACTACTTTCAATTAAATATAAGGATTAATGATTTGCACATCACTGCATTCTTCATATCTTTGGGGAATGGTGTTGTACTCCATTGCACTGGGTTGTAGTATAATACTGTGAAAAGAATGAGTTGAATTCAATCTTCCATTTTGTTTTAATGGCGAATGGGTCATGGATGACCACTTATTATTTACTATTTCCTAATGACTATATCAATAAAAAAATATATATAAATTGTAAGATTCCTCAATTATAACTGTTAAGATGTATTTCCATGGGTGCTAATGTGACACCCGTTAATTAAAAAAAATATATATTTCTTGATTTTAGCAATTGGACTTTTGTCACAAGCTTTTTTGATATCTTTACCAAAGAGTCCAATGATTCTGGAGGGCACAGTAAAATAAATAGCGCATTTATATAAAGCTTAGCATGCTGATTTTCAATCTCAAATATAGTAGGGAACAATGCTTTTTTTAAATGTATTAATGATCAGAGACAATAACATGGTGATCTTAGTCAAAGATATCATATCTGAATGTCCTTGCTGCAATAAGATTTAAAAGGAAACAAGGAGAGGCATGAGAGTCATTTACATGAGAAAAGCATGGGGCGTGATACCAGCTCCCAGGCCTCCAAGGAAATCAAGCAAATCTGCCCTACTGGAGATGTTGCAGTGCACGCTAAACACTGAAAACTGCACACATACTTTACAGCGCCCCTCAGAATCACTGTACTCAGGCAACAGGAAATCAAAGGCTGGTTGGAATCTTAAACAGCTCTGGAACGCTGAATTCCATTGAAAATTTAAAGTCCTAATCTCAGCTACTTAAAGCATGCAAGAATGACAATGTGGTGACCACTAAAATGATTGAGACCCTTACCAGTCCCTTTGATAGGGCTGGCCATAGATTTTATATCCACCAGGCTGACTTGTGCTGCCTGTACTGCTGTCTATACGTCTTGTAGAGTACCCCTGAGAGCGCCTTCAGTTTCCCCACTCCTGGTAATTGAGGTGCAGAAGAAGTTGCATAAAGTGCACCCTACTTAA
The DNA here is from genome assembly GCA_016801175.1 of Esox masquinongy. NCBI lineage: Eukaryota > Metazoa > Chordata > Actinopteri > Esociformes > Esocidae > Esox > Esox masquinongy. The sequence goes on from JACXGI010000135.1 coordinate 64,130, forward strand.
ATCAGCTGATACGGACCCTTTTCTAGGCTGTCTGCCACTATTATTTCAGCTCCCATCACCTGCCTCTTAAACCTCTCATTATTAGCAGCTGGACTGGAAAGCGGGTGCCATGTTTCCTCGTTCCAACAGGGACGACACACTTAATTCTGACTGTTGTAAAGCTCAATCTCAATCCTGCCTTTGTTTTTTGCTGACTGACCAGTGCATCCTTATCCACAGACTTGTGCATCTTAGTTTGGAAACAGGTTTTCTGTTGTGAGCAAATTCCTGGCCGCATGACGCAGCGTTACTGTAAAGCTGTGACTACGATGCCTCCGTCGGCCCCCCCAAAACTAATCCTAATCATCAGTCCCAACTGCCTCACAGGCACCCAATGTGGCAGCCCTTTGCACCGCTCCAATTTGTAGGGGTCAGGTTTGAGGCAGAAGTCCAATTTCCATTGGTGACATTAATTGACAGCTAAAATTAATGTAATCATTAATTTAATCCTTTAATAACATTATTACTTGTGTGGCATCCCTCTGCACTTTTCCAATTTTGGAGGGGCTGGTAGATGTTGCAAGGAGATTCTGGGACCTTTGGCAGCTGGCAAGGTAATTGTTTATGGAGGTATACCATAATATACAAATATAGACTGTGCATTTAATGCTCAATACAAAATTAATTTAGAAAACATTCTTAAATGGCAAAAAAGACACCCAGATTTCTTTAAAACGTCTCAAGACCCATTTTTGACCAGTTTTCATGCTTTTATCATAATTGAACCCCTGCAAAACAACTATTTTGTAGCCAAAAAGTTTCGGTAATGGCAGTTGTTTTGTAAGAAAACAAATTTGAGAGGACAGTCACATATACGCATATACGAAATCTTATCTATGTGACTGAAAGTCACAAGCATAAAAGTCATATTGTAGCTAAACTACCTGCGTCCAAATGTTGTCAAACACATGTAGTTGACATGGCTCTGAGAAGATCGTCTTCTGGAACTGGTCACTGATAAAACACTGATTTGTGGCCCGCTTCAATGCAATTAGTAAAGGTTTTGTACAGGCGGATTTTATTAACGGAAATGGTTACTTTAAAAAACTATATAACACATAGATGAAACAAAGCACAGAAGAAGTTATTGTGTCATTGGTGTGCCATCAACCTCTGGGTTAATTTGAGCCAGATTCTGTTCTAGTTAGTTTCGGCTTCAATTAACCCAGGGGTCACACTGGCTTCATTCTGCAACCCATTTGCTAGAACTTAGTACCTTTAGTGGTTTGAAAATTAGTACTGTTCATATGTAAAATAGTGGCTCTCAAAAGTACGTAAAAAAATGGTTCCCAAAAGTATTCACCTTCTCAGATGTTTTTATATTTTATCATGTTACAACATGAAATCAGACTGGACTAAATTTTTTTTTTGCCTCTAATCAACACAAAAATAAAATCTACACATTTTCCAAAATGAATTACCAATACAAAACAGAAAATAATTGATTGGCTAAGTACCACCTCTTTTAATAAATATCTGGTAGAGGCACCATCAACAGCAATTAAAGTCCATTTGGATGAGTATAATCAGCTATGCACATTTGAACACAACAAGTTATGTCAAGTTGGATAGGGAACTTTGGTGAAAGGCAATTTTTAATTATGTCCACATATTCTCAATTGGATTGATATCTGTGCTTTGACTAGGCCTCCCAATGACATTGACGTTTTTGTTTTTAGGCCACTTCAGCGTAGCTTTGGCTGTATGTTCATCCTGCTGGAAGATAAAGCTGTAAGCAGCTTTGACCAAGGTTCTCCATTCAGCTATTATTGGCCTTACTGTACCACTTTTATGATTAGAGATACATATGCAGCATATGTCCACAGATGCACCATGGCTGGTATTTCTGATGCAGTGGTCCCCCCATGTGGCAAAATTAAAGAAAATGTTTACAAAATACCTAGATTTGTAACCCTGAGAATGTGTCCCAAATGTTATCACAATGAGGGACATGGATCAAGAGACATTGTCAAGTGGTTGTTACAACTCACATCAAATCTCGGCTAGAGTTTGCTAGAAGGAATGTAGGAGATTATGAGACTAAGTAAAAGAAGATTTTATGGTCTGATGACACCAAACTAGTGCTTTTTTCCAACATGAATGCAGCAAAGTACTGTACAGAGAAATCCAGGAAGAAAACCTGCTGTCGTCTGCATAGAGACCTCGGAAAAATATTAAAGGTGCCATATGCAGCATTTTCCATTTAAAATATCTGATAATAACCCTTACTTAGCATTAGATAATGTTAAAAAAAACAGTCTGGCAGAGTGTCAAGACTGACACTATCCCCACCGCCATGGTTGCAAGTAAAATGTAGAAGGTCGGGACATTGGTAGGCATGTACTTCCTTGAAGGTGTGTGAGGTAAAGGCCAATGAAAAGCTTTGTTTGGGATCATGTTTGCTGTGTGCTCCAGAAACGAAAATATATGGAAGCAATGTGAGCATCACACAAAGCACAGAGTGAAACAAGCGCAAATTTGTTTTTGGCATTTATTACATGGCAAGAGCTGACGTTTGTATGAACAGTGATGCAGAGTTTCTTTCTACTCAACAAGTAAGGTTACATTAGATACCTCATTTAGCTAGTTGGCTAGATAGTCAAGGAAATCCATGAGTGAGTAACTAGAGTGATGATGACGGAGAAACTATTTTTCGACTAAGAAAATCATTCAATGTTCTTGTTTATTTTATTTGTATGAGATACGTTTTAGGAAGGTTTCTCCAAAGTGTTTGGTCGAGACGATGAGCTAACGTTAGCAGGCATAGTTGTGTCTGAGCAGACACTCCTTGATTCAATTTCCTGTTGGAAAATAGTGTTACAACCTGTAGTTCTGTGCAAAGATAAAGAAAAACGAAACATGCATTCTGAGTTGTTTGACCGTACCTAATGCATAAGCAACTATTGCTCAGAAGAAGCAATTACGTTGCCTTTTGGCTAGATTTAGCCTTGTCCAAACTGGTCAAAACGTGCATATCATTGTTTCAGCTAGCGCTAGCTAGCACGATTACAGTTTCATGTTCGCCAGCTGTCCATCGACGAGTCTCTGAATGGCAATGTATCTAATGCAATAGATCGCCCAGATTATGTTTTGATTGGTTTAGCTGTTTCCTTTGTTTATTCTGTGTTCTGTAAAGTTGGAAAGGGTACATCAACTTTGACTCCATCTAAAACAAATGTCTGTTAATTGCTCCAGCATTGTGAAGGTTGGAGGTGACACTGCCTCAGACCAGTCAGAATGCTCTTAGTAATGATAGTGTCAGATCCTAATCGAGTTATAGCACCGATTTTCAACTCACTGCTGTGGTGTAAAAACTTGCATAGTGCACCTTTAGTGCCTTATGTTTTTACTATCATTGTTCTCCTCCAAAAAGCACCTGTGGTAGATTTCAGAATTTGCTTTGGCTACAATACTTTCTTGTTAATTGTCACACCACTTAAAAATGTCATGTGAAAACACAGCTGAGACATTTACCCTGCAAGCTAATCCTTTTAGCTTCAGTCTTTTGGCTTGCAAAACATTGTAGCCTTGAGACCAACACGTGGCCTTTACTGTGTTTAGAGGGAGGCAACCATCCCTGCCTCTCCTACACTTTGCGCCGATTGATAGACATGAGACACACGTCTCCAGTTTAGCACTTCCTCATTTACATTTGAATAATTTAGCAGCCGCTCTTATCTTATATCCTAATAGAATCAAATCAGTGTGATAGGACTTTTATTTTCCTTATCACAAGGCGCAGCAAATCTCTTTAAACAGCATGCAGCCAAAACCAGTTAAAATGCTATATTTTAAATACTATTGTGGGAAAACACAGCATGCAAAGCAAATGGCTTTTAATGAAGAAAGACTCAAATGTTTCTGTAGGGTACCAGAGGTAGTGAAGTTCAGGTGAGTCAGTGACATTATAACTTTTTCAGACAACTTACTCCTGATATTGTACAATATGACTCCACACATCTTGGCCAAGGCAATTGGATAGACTCAAGACAAGATTGTGCCCTCATTCAGTACAACACTTTGGGTTTGACAGAACACACCCTAATTCAATGAAGATTTTATACAGTTCCACTTTTGTAAGTGCCAGGGCTCGTACTTCACCTCTCTGATTCTAGTCACCAGTTGATAAATAGGCTCTCGTTGTCTTGTAATCTTCAGTTGGGTCATGCTTGTGTTGTCCTCATCCTGATCTAAAACAATTGTTGTCTTGCTGTTTTATATCCAATCCCCTACATTAAATATGCATGGCATTGTTGGGTTGCTGGGCAGACATGTACAAACACTCAAACACTACATCTTTGTAGTTTACTGTAAATTTCCACTTCCACATAGCACAGAGGATGTCCACTGGATGTCTGGTCTATGCTGTATTAACTACAGTAAAAAGCTGTAGCAATTCGTTACTAAATTAATGTTTACAGCAGAATGTATTTACAGTCAAGTGTAGAGAAGATCATGTTTCAGATCAGCTGTGGTGTCTGAAAGCAGCTGCAACTGTGCAACTGCCAGAAGAGGGGACGATGTTCTCTGAGACACCAGAACGAGGCACTATTTGTCTCCATACATCCATGACAGTTTGGTTCACTCTCTTCTTTGGTATAGGTGGTATTCATTGCAACAAAATGGCAGAAAGTTAACTGAAATGGAAAGGAATTATCTGACCCTGTCATAAGAATCATACTTCAAAAAGTATTTTTCCTGCTCTATCCAGAATCATATACACAACCCTGGACAGGTTAACCTTTCTGTGGAATCCAGGCCAGGTCATTGTCTCCTGTAATATAATGTTTATTGGATCAGATGAGTGGCAGATTTACAGGGGCTGTAGGCTGTAGTCCCCTTTCTAGATATTTATATCCTGCAGCAGGGTCTCTTTCCTCTCTCTCTCTGGGCATGGGGAAGTGATCCACACATCAAAGCCTGTCTGAAAATGCCAGCCAGGCCAGTCTCACTTTCCCAATATAACCCACTGCTACTTTCCCCAGCTATCTGAACAGCCTGTTTGGCCACCCTCTGTCTAAGTGTGTCACAGTTTGACAGCGTAGTGGGAGTGTGTAGGTATGTTTGTGGGCAGAGCTAGTCTCTTTCTAGGCCTGGGCTTGTTAGTCCTGTCGCACTACTATCACTTTCTTCAATTCAAATCAATTCAACAAACTTGAATTGGTCCCCCCATTATGGGCACCATGATGAGGGAGACCGATCCAGTGGATACAGAGATTGACCTGGGAGACTCTGATTATGAAGACCCTGAGGAGCGCAGTGAGGAGCACAGCGAGGAGCCTGAGCTGCTGTGGAAGGCTGACCTGGGCTACGAGGTGGATGAGCAGGAGACTCTGTCCCCTTTAGTAGACGTCAGTGACACCAAGCCTCTACTGAGTGAGAGAGACCCTCGAGGAATAAATGACTGTCTGAAGGTATTTCACACAAATAAGCCTTAGTGCGTCAACGTGAGCACTAACAGCCAACCAGTCTGAATTGGTTGTTTTATATTTGAATGTGTTTTCTTTTGTGTTTTGTGGATTGTCATCTGACATTAGGTACTCTGGAGCCAAACATATTATCTCTCTTAATCCAATTAGTCAACTGTAATTACTAAAACAAGCATTTTCATGTGACATAGTTGGTTTTTAATGCTTGTACTGCCCTCTTGTGGCATGTCGCTAAAAGAAACGTATCCACATTGTGCTTAAAGTGGAAACAATTTACTCTCTGTGCACTAGTTTTTTAGAAACACTTTTATAAATAACATATCTACAAAATGTATTCCACAACTTATAGTAGGCATTTTCTTTGAGATCCACCCATGTAAACTTGATTCATTTTTCTGATCAAGTGCGAGTGGCGAAGGACCATTTGAACTTTTCCAAAACGAGGCAAGTGTTGGACTGAGGAGAGTGGCCACAGTTTCTGACAAAGGGCCTATGACTCTGCCTTTAGGTGAACTTTGAGGATGTAATAGCAGAGCCAGTGTCGGTGCGCAGCGGAGACAGAGTGTGGATCTGGAGTAACGCCCTGTTCGAGGTCGCCAAGGTCTGGATCTACCGGATAGTGACCATCCTATTTGCTGTCCCTGTGTCCCTCATCACCGGTCTGCTCTTTGCCATGCTCAGCTTCCTACACATATGGTACATCTATAATATGTGTTCACTGCCCTCTGACTACCGTATATAAACCACATGCCACCAACTCTGACGTTCAGTAACTCCATGTGTTTTTTATCAAACCCTTCCAGGTTCTTTAGCCCCTGCATCCATTACAGCCTCACTGTCACTTACTGGCTGCAGAGCCTGTGGGGCGTCATACTGGACATTGGGATTCGCCCGTTCCTCACCAGTACAGCAAGGTGCTTTGGTGGAATCCATCTTCGACTGACGCATGAATGACAGAATGATAGTGATAGGGAAAATCAAGACTGGGAACTTACATTTTTTCCCAACATTACCCTACTGTGGAATTTCCTTTGGGGAGACTATCAAAGCTGGACAAAGTATTTATAAGATGCTCTATGATCTGACCAGAGGCACAATTTCTGGCTTTTTGGTGGTTCATCGGGTAGCAACTGAGATAAATACGAATTACAAAAATGGGAGAAATATTTTTGCCAAGCTCCAACCAGGTGATTGTTTGGGTCAGAAGTAGTCACAAGTAAAGTTTAAAATGGGAATTTGTAAAAGAAGGTTATTTATTTAGGATAATTTGATTACCCAGGCATAATGGAAGTGCTCTTTGAAAGGGTCTTCCCATTGTGATACTGTCAAATGATTCTCATATTTGAGGAGCATAGTACCATTGAGATACAGCAGTGGAATAAACTTCTCAGTAAAATCAAACCACACAGTTAAAAAAATGCCTCCGCAATTTCTATATTTCATAATAAAATGTTTTTATGAGCCCTTCAGCTGTAGCAAATGCACCAGACAGTCTTTATGGGTTTCACTTTCTAGAAATCCAGTCTATTCAGGTTAAAATTGTGTTGTAGATTACAATATTAATATATGCAGCAATATAACTTTTTTATGTTTGATATTTATGGTGCATGCTCTGTGACGTTATAATTTGGCCTAAACATTATCTATAGCAGTGGTTCCCAACTCCGGTCCTTAAGTACCCCCAACAGCACACATTTTTGTTGTAGCCCTGGACAAGCACACCTAATTCAACTCAATGAGAGCCTGTTAATTAGTTGACAAGTTGAATCAGCTGTGCTTGGCTGGGGCTACAATGAAAATGTGTACTGTTGTGGCTACTTGAGGACCGTAGTTGGGAACCACTGATCTATAGCTACAGGATGTATGTATTTTTTCAAGAATGCTTCATAACACCTTTGGATTATCTGATTTTCTGCAGTCCTCCCTGACTTTAAACCGGTGTTTGGTTGACCTTATTCCTGGGTTCAGCTTTGTCTTAGCCTCTCTACAGGGGAATCTGTACCTGCTCTCGTGCTCAGTCACAGTAGAGGCCCTAAGCTCAACAATGAATCATGACTTGCCGTTGCTATGCAATGCAAAGGTTCATCATGGGATGCAGAATTAATTACTTACAGATATCCACAAATGGGGTCCAGGACCTGCTCTTATATGTTTAGAAACTACAGTTGTTGTTGCTCTCTACCCAGTCAGCCTGAAAGTCATTGTAAAGTTTTCTTGTCTGCTGGTAGCCAATGAAGGTCTGCTCTGTACAGAGCCCATGCACACACCAGAGCCCATACACACATGCTCAAGTTAACATCGTAACTTGAGCCTGTTCCCAGAGAGGAAGAGGTGAAGTGGTTAAGATGGAGACAAAAAACATCTCATAATTAGGTCTATACACAAATCTCTGCTGTTTCCCAGTCTGCCCAGTATAAAGATTGCATGCTCCCACTATCCAAAAATACGTAGTTTGTGAGGTGCGCTCATTGGTTTAGTGTATGTCGTTTGCTGCATAAATTTATGAGCAGCAGAGAGAGGGGGACAGACAGAGCAGCAGAGTGGAAGGATCTTCTGTGACGACCATACTCCAGCGCTTCTTCAGTCAGGAGTTACACGTGAAGCAGGGTAGCAGGGACATGTAATATCTGGACAAGCCTAAATGATCCACACAAGCCCCTAGCCAACCAACAACCCTAACAAAACAAAAAAATTAAAACTGTAACTGCAAACAAGTGGGATATTTTAAAAGCAGTTTTTGCAACATATTACAGTCAAACTGTACTCTAACTGCAGTCGTAAAGAATTTCAATTTTATAGTTATTAATGAAGGGCTGAATTTGTTTATTCATTGAGTGAGCACTAAGTCCATCAGAAATGTTGGACATTGTGCCCAAGGATGATGAGAGTTAACTGTCATGCTCAGTGACAAAATTCCATATTTGTTTTTTTGCCAGCTCCAAATTAGCAACTTAGTTAATAGGTTAATGTTTAGATGTTAGGTTGTCTGCCCTCTGAAAGGTCTGCATATGCCCTTCGAACATACATTGCATGTGTATGATGAAATGTTATATTAACGACTTGATCCTGTTAGCGTGTGCATGTTAGCCTCAAATACGTCCCAATCTGGGATGACAAGGCAGTACTTGAGCTCCCCAACCGCTTCGTCAGACCATTTCCACACCATATGTTTGACAAGCTTTGCAGTTTTATGTGGTTAAAATGTGGAATTCTGGTCATATCTTTTATCATAAGTGATCAGATTAACATCTAGCTGTTACGCTATGGACACACTGGTACTTGGGTCAATGTAAATTCCAATCAGAATCACCGGTCATAATTTGTAGCGTGAATGGAACATTTTGCAGTGGATGAAAATGTTTTCCATGTCTAGAGAGCTGGATTTTCTTGGTATAGTGACATCATTGCAACAATCATTGTGAAATCATTAAACTTGGGTTGACATAAAAGCAGACAACAGATTGGATTAATTACATGATTCCGGATTCCATTTAACATGTTACAACTGGGGGCTTCCATTTCGGCATCAGGAATGGTGTAGTTTAAGACATGATTCCATAAAACAAAAGCAGAGATGAGAGAGAAATTATTTTTAGATTATATCACAAGTTGTACCTCATCGGATCTGATTGTTAGTTAGCAAACGTTGACATGGTCCAGTGTAGTTTACTAGGTAAGGGCATGGTCCTTCTCATTACAGGTTGCGGGTTTAGTTCCCACGGTGGGAGCATGCATTTATTATGCACTCACTACTGTAAGTTGCTCTGGATAGTGTGTTTGTAAATGTGATTGAATGTAAATGTGAAAGATTCTGTGCAAATGAGCACCGACTTGCTTCCACTCTGCCTCTATCTTCCAATCCAAAGACACGGCTTGAAATCTGACCAATGGTCGAGTTGAGTTCTTTGACAAATACTTTCTCAAATTTAACAATAAACAAGTTAAAAAAAAACATAGGCAAAAAAAAACATTGGCTGCCTCATCAGCAACAACAGCATCACAGCAAAAAATGAGCTTGTTCTCCCCATGAAAATTGGCAGAACATCAACACCTTCCATCTGTATTGTAATTATTTATTGTATTTTACAGTATTACATTGTACTTTATTTATTGAAGTGGTCCTGTGTGGCTCAGTTCATAATTTCTCATCACTAGACCAACCAGAGTTGTGGGTTTTAGTCCCACTGGGGTTACAGGAAAATGTGTCACATCTGTCACTAAACAATGTCAAACACATTTTTAGATGAAACACTGATAATAAAAATATTAGAATTTTTTAAAATAAAGTGACAATGATTTTTTGCATTGTACTGCCTTATGTTTTCAGTTTTGTACTATTGAAAATTGTAATGTAAAAAAAAAAAAATTGCACAAATAAAAGAAAATGAAAAACACAAAACTGTAAATCAAGGCCCTTCCAATAGTACTGTGGGTCTGTTTACAATAACAGTGATAGTTTTATTGAGATGAACAAGAACAAGAATTGTTGTTGTTAGCGAGCTAGCTTTTGGCGGAACATATTGTATTCACCAGTATGTGTACTTCAGTGGAACATTTTCAACATTGTGTGCTCCGCTGGTTATTCCCAACGCTTTTCCATTTTATTTAATATGAAGTTTGACTGGCTGGCCTGATCAGCAAAATCGTAACTTAACATTCTCGTGGTGTGTGCATTGAATTTGGAATAGCTCACATAGCTTTACAGTAACTTGGTTAAGCTGGCAAGCACAAGCAACCAGCCTGAAAACATTGAGCAGTCATTTTCAATATTTTTAAAATGCAGACATTAATGTGGCTCAGTTACATGTTTTATTAAATCAAACTTCAGTTCATGAAAATGTCTTAATAGATAACAAACGAAACAAGCCAGATAGCCCACTAACTTGCCAAAAAAATGTTTTTAAATTATTAAAAACCAATGTTAGATGTCAAACTTATTTTTTCGAGGGGTCCTCATTTGGCCTGCAACATCTGAGGGGACACATTGAAAATGTCTCAGCACCAAAAATACATAGGAGAGAAGGCTGTCTTTGCTGGGAAGAACTTCAGGAACCCTCTGGCTTAAGCGAAATGGGCAAATCTACATAGTTGCATGCACACACGAGTTTAGTAAGCATTCTTTCAAACTTTTGCTGTCTGAACCTCATTTCCAAAACAGACGCTTTTCAGGAAATTTCCTCAGAGTGAGAAAATGCTACAGAAGCTTACAGAATAAACTCAGTATGACACACATAAGATAGTTATTGGCAGCTAGACAGAAACATTCAAAGTGTTTCTGTCTAGCTGCCAATACATGTACCATTTTAATCATGTTTCTTCTTATTTATGTTAAATACATTCCATTCTTGATTATTATTCTTCATTATTATTATTTACCATACATTACATTATTTTGTGGTTGTCATATAAACACAGGTTTGAGTGGCAAGAAAAACCAAGCCGACTGTGAACATACATTCCATCAACATCACCATACTATATTGCTGGCCAAGTCTTATTTTAGGTGAGTCTAATTTCAACATAAATAAATAGTAAATCTATCACAACCACATAGTGGGTCCAGTCTTTATACATCAGTGTAACCTGTTCAGATTACAGAAGGTCACCACAGGGCAGAGCAGATCATTTTTTGTTAGTGTTTTTTTTAATATATTTCTTACCCTTATTTTAAGGTATAAAACTGAGGACCTGGGAGCATTAGGGTTAACTACCTTGCTCAGAGTTAGAAAGACTTTCGCCTTGGCTAGTTTTGTACATCATATGTGATTCATAGAAAATTTGACATCTATACCTGACCATTACTGCATATGCTCCATATGTGATACAGCACTTACTGAAAGTCTACCATTCATTAGATGTTTCCACTTTCTTCACATGGTAG
>JACXGI010000135.1:89858-156269 GCA_016801175.1 Esox masquinongy
GATTTTCTATAGGGTTAAGGTCAGGCGAGTTTGCTGGCCAATTAAGAACAGGGATACCATGGTCCTTAAACCAGGTACTGGTAGCTTTGGCACTGTGTGCAGGTGCCAAGTCCTGTTGGAAAATGAAACCTGCATCTCCATAAAGTTGGTCAGCAGCAGGAAGCATGAAGTGCTCTAAAACTTCCTGGTAGACGGCTGCATTGACCTTGGACCTCAGAAAACACAGTGGACCAACACCAACAGATGACATGGCACCCCAAACCATCACTGACTGTAGAAACTTTATACTGGACTTCAAGCAACGTGGATTCTGTGCCTCTCCTCTCTTCCTCCAGACTCTGGGACCTTGATTTCCAAAGGAAATGCAAAATTTACTTTCATCAGAGAACATAACTTTGGACCACTCAGCAGCAGTCCAGTCCTATTTGTCTTTAGCCCAGGCGAGACGCTTCTGACGCTATGTCTTGTTCAAGAGTGGCTTGACACAAGGAATGCGACAGCTGAAACCCATGTCTTGCATACGTATGTGCGTGGTGGTTCTTGAAGCACTGACTCCAGCTGCAGTCCACTCTTTGTGAATCTCCCCCACATTTTTGAATGAGTTTTGTTTCACAATCCTCTCCAGGGTGCGGTTATCCCTATTGCTTGTACACTTTTTTTCTACCACATCTTTTCCTTCCCTGCGCCTCTCTATTAATGTGCTTGGACACAGAGCTCTGTGAACAGCCAGCCTCTTTAGCAATGACCTTTTGTGTCTTGCCCTCCTTGTGCAAGGTGTCAATGGTCGTCTTTTGGACAGCTGTCTTGTCAGCAGTCTTCCCCATGATTGTGTAGCCTACAGAACTAGACTGAGAGACCATTTAAAGGCCTTTGCAGGTGTTTTGAGTTAATTAGCTGATTAGAGTGTGGCACCAGGTGTGTTCAATATTGAACCTTTTCACAATATTCTAATTTTCTGAGATACTGAATTTGGGGTTTTCATTAGTTGTCAGTTATAATCATCAAAATTAAAAGGAATAAACACTTAAAATATATCAGTCTGTGCGGAATGAATGTATACATTATACAGGTTTCACTTTTTGAATGGAATTACTGAAATAAATCAACTTTTTGATGATGTTCTAATTATATGACCAGCACCTGTATACTTCACTTGCACATACATGCATTCTTCACTCACATATACATATATACTCCACTTGCGCATACATATATACTTCACTTGCGCATACATATATACTCCACTTGCGCATACATATATACTTCACTTGCGCATACATATATACTTCACTTGCACATACATGCATTCTTCACTCACATATACATATATACTTTACTTGCACATATGAATTCACAACTGGAAGTTGCTACCACAAGGTGGCACACTAACCGCCAATAACATAAAAAAAGTGGTTGAGACAGGTGGAGTAATGGCGTTAAACAATGCGGCTCAGGTCGAAGCAGTGTCTTTGCTTCAAAATATACTTCAGACTCGGTCTGTGATTAATGCTATCGCCACACAGCCATTAATGTCTAAATTAATGTCTAAACCGCTGGCAACAAAAGTGAGTACACCCCTAAGTGAAAATATCCAAATTGGGCCCAAAGTGTCAATATTTTGTGTGGCCACCATCATTTTCCAGCACTGCTTTAACCCTCTCGGGCATGGAGTTCACCATAGCTTCACAGGTTGCCACTGGAGTCCTCTTCCACTCCTCCATGACGACATCACGGAGCTAGTGGATGTTAGAGACCTTGCGCTCCTTTTGAGGATGTCCCACAGAAGCTCAATAGGGTTTAGGTCTGGAGACATGCTTGGCCAGTCCATCACCTTTACCCTCAGCTTCTTCAACAAGGCAGTGGTCGTCTTGGAGGTGTGTTTGGAGTCGTTATCATGTTGGAATACTGCCCTGCGGCCCAGTCTCCGAAGGGAGGGGATCATGCTCTGCTTCAGTATGTCACAGTACATGTTGACATTCATGGTTCCCTCAATGAACTGTAGCTCCCCAGTGCCGGCAACACTCATGCAGCCCCAGACCATGACACTCCCACCACCATGCTTGACTGTAGGCAAGACACACTTGTCATTGTACTCGTCACCTGGTTGCCGCAACACACGCTTGACACCATCTGAACCAAATAAGTTTATCTTGGTCTCATCAGACCACAGGACATGGTTCCAGTAATCCATGTCCTTAGTCTGCTTGTCATCAGCAAACTGTTTGCGGGCTTTCTTGTGCATCATCTTTAGAAGAGACTTCCTTCTGGGACGACAGCCATGCAGACCAATTTGATGCAGTGTGCGGCATATGGTGTGAGCACTGACAGGCAGACCCCCCTACCCCTTCAACCTCTGCAGCAATGCTGGCAGTACTCATACGTCTATTTCCCAAAGACAACCTCTGGATATGATGCTGAGCATGTGCACTCAACGTCTTTGGTCGACCATAGCAAGGCCTGTTCTGAGTGGAACCTGTCCTGTTCCGCTGTATGGTCTTGGCCACCGTGCTGCAGCTCAGTTTCAGGGTCTTGGCAATCTTCTTATAGCCTAGGCCATCTTTATGTAGTGCAACAACTCTTTTTTTCAGATCCTCAGAGAGTTATTTGCCATGAGGTGCCATGTTGAACTTCCAGTGACCAGTATGAGGGAGTGTGAGAGCGATGACGCCAAATTTAACACACCTGCTCCCCATTCACACCTGAGACCTTGCAACACTAACGAGTCCCATGACACCGGGGAGGGAAAATGGCTAATTGGGCCCAATTTGGACATTTTCACATAGGGGTGTACTCACTTTTGTTACCAGCGGTTTACAAATTAATGGCTGTGTGTTGAGTTGTTTTGAAAGGAGAGCAAATTTACACTGTTATACAAGCAGTACACTCACTACTTTACATTGTAGCAAAGTGTCATTTCTTCAGTGTTGTCACATGAAAAGATATACTCAAATATTTACAAAAATGTGAGGGGTGTACTCACTTTTGTGAGATACTGTATATGTATATGCCAGTGAAGTATATAAGTATGTGCAAGTGAAGTACATATGTATATGCGAGTGAAGAATGCATGTACGTGCGAGTGAAGTATATATGTATGCAAAAGGGAAGTATGCATGTATGTGCAAGTGTTTAGTACAAGTATATATGTATGTGCAAGTGCTTTGGACAAGTATATATGTATGTGCAAGTGAAGTATATATGTATGTGCAAGTGCTTTGGACAAGTATATATGTATGTGCCAGTGAAGTATTCAATTTTGGCCTAGGCGGCTTCTCATAGAAAAATACTCAGAGCCAGAGGGTATCAAATTCTGACATCTCACCTCTTTGTTTCATAATAGTTTCTGGTACTGTGCAGCTAGCAGGTAAAGCATACATTGCCTGCTCTCTCATTGATAAAGCGAGCTAGTTCCTGTTTCACATAAGGTTGATGTCAGATAACGACCAAACATCTTACAGCTGTTTTGTATGCAGTATTGTTGCTAGCTAATTTACTAATTGAGCTACATGAAGTTCGCTAGCTAGTTGATTAGTGCTCTGCAGGAGAGCTATGCTATTGACAGCTAACAAAGCTGTTTTAAGACAGGCTATAGATCACTCTTGTAGCATCAGTACAGATGAAATCATCTAAGAGTTTGACGACCGATATTAGGACGTTTAAGGAGAGTTATCAGAGGGTCTATCAGTTATCTACCAAATTCTTTAATATTAAAACATTTTGTCACGCTGTAATGACGTTCTACATGTTTCACTGTCATGGTAATTCAGCCTACATGACTTGGGACACCATGTCTCAGCAGGATATTCAGTTGTGTACAATTTTAGAATTCAGGAGCTTTACAAAAATGTTTAACCCTCACTTAAAAAAACAAAAGTTCCAACCCTGTATTTTACTAACCTAAATGTCAAAGTTGCTTGGCTAGTTTTAAAATAAATTTTAACTTTATCTTTGCAATAGTGTTTTCCATTTTCAGTGTGTTCATTTGCTAGGTGAATTCTGAAAGACACTAAGGGGAGTTTTTACAACACCTCATCCTTAAATAATTCTAAAATGCTTGTTTGGTACCAGAAAATAATTTTCCATTATATTAAATCCAGCTGGTTTTGGGAAGGAGTGTATGGTGTCTTTGCCGTGACCTTTATAGCCATTAGATAAATCCCTGCTGGCGATCTGACATTTCACTAAATTAGTTTAACATGAACAGAACGAACATAGAGCTAGGAAGCAATCTCACCCATCTCTCTTTAAATCTCTCTCTCACTCTCTTGCTCCTTCCAAAGAGGAATAGAAATCATTTTCTTTTCTAGTACTGTATGTGAGGGTGCTGAAGTGTGTACGGTGCTCTACCCACTGCATCTCTGAGTAATTTATGATACAAATGAGACATGGTGACAGCTTCAATCTCTCACTCTCCACGGTCTCCTCATCCTTCTACTGACTGTTGCATATAAAATACTTTGTCTCAAAGATACAGTACATGGGACACAAGGGCTCAAAGGCAAACTCCATCTGTTATCAAATTTTATACTAAAGATGATCAGACCAGTGTCCAATACTTCATTACAAATGAGCACAGCTAGTTCAGCCAGGGAACCCAAGTGGGCATTGGCTCAGCGATGCACACTGTAATCTCATACGTCACAAACGATCAATAAATACACTGAACTCCAGAAGTAATCAGAAATTTCTTTGTTTAGGGCCTATAATCTAGCACTTTGAATTTTAATTGATACAAATACTATGGTTTTAAAGTGCTGACTTAGGCTTCACATTTACATTTGGAGTCTTGTGTTGAAGGGCAAAATACGTATCATTAAAAACCAAGCTGGACATCATTAGGCAGTTAAATCAAAATAAATCAAAGAGACAAAACCAAAACTTTAGGTGTTTGGTACCTTACAAAGATGAAAAGAAGCAATGGTGTGCAGTGGCAAATAACCTGATCGAGCAAGAGAGACAACTCTAGTGAATAACCGAAGAATACTTCCACTGGTCAGGAAAAAAACCCTTAGCTACAGTCTAACATCAACTCTCCATAAGGTTAGCCTGGATGTTTCAAAGACTACCATATGCAGAACTACAATATGTAGCAACCATTACACGGCTTTGTAATGCTGCTGCATAATGAATTTGGCCTAATTAGACATACTAATGATTATCTCGTTTCAACGGCTTTTTGAACGACAATTAGTAGTAAAAAAATTAAAACGTAAAAAAACATTTTTTTCATCATTTTTCTTTTTACTAAGTCATTTAAACGAGATACAAAGTCGTTCAAATGAGATATATAGTTGTTCAAACAAGATAAACTTGGGTTAGGTTTAGTCTCTGGGCCCAAAAAATGTTTTACTGCCTTGGGCTTCAGGGCTTCTGTACAGAACAGTAAAGTTTTAGAACAAAGTATTTAGGACAGATAAGATGAAGCTGTACCAGAGCAATTGAAAGAGAGTGTGGAGAAAAAAGTAGGAAAATAAGGAAATGCCTATTATCCTAAATTACCACCTCATCTGTGAAACATGGTGGGAGTAGTGTCATGACTTTGGCATGCATGGCTGCAACTAGAACTGGTTCACTTGTCTTTATTGATGATGTGACTTCTGACAGCAGCAGCAGGATTGATTCTGACCTGTACCGAAACACCTTGTCTGTTCAGATACAATTAAATACTTCTAAACTCATTTAGTGGTGCTTACAGCAGGACAATGATCCAAGGAAACAATCAAATACAAGCAGTGAAGATGTCTATGGATTGCAGACCTCAAGCAATTATTGCAAGCAACAGATATGCAACGAAACATTAAACATGACTATTTTACTGTATAAAAAAATTTAACCTGGCCAAATGCTTTCGTTAAAATTTGGGGACTATGTACAAAACAAGGTGAAATTTCCAAATAGTTTATTTGATATGCACAAAGCAAACAAATAAGCATGCACAGTGAAAGCGCCATCTGAGACTTATTTTTTCAAACTTATTTCTGTTGCTTGACAATTTTTTGTGGACACCCAAATGAGTGTCTTTATAAGACCCTTTAAATAACATTTGGTTTGGCTATCGAAGTGATTCCTTTTTTAGTTTCCTTTCTGTTTGCGGGACAATAGTTTTGGGAATTAGGGAACATATTAAAGATCTTTAGGTTCTGTATTGCTGTATAGCCTTAGGAGGACATGGCCACTCACTGTGTTTTCTCACCATCCAGAGAATAAATCACATGCCAAACAACAGTCATATATCTACTGTCTTCCATCATCCACATTAGTGGCCTTGACAGGCATTTAGCGCTACACTGACAAACAGGCTCACATTGTCGGCAGATGTGGGTAAATCAAAGATAAGTGAAACAAAGATTCACCACTGTATTTTACTGACTTACTTAAATACTTATCAGTGCCAGGTAGCTGACATTTAGCTGCAACTAAATCTTCTAGCAAGACATTAAAAACACATCAAAAATACTGATCTGGAATTATTCTGTGTGGGTGAATGGGCCAAATATTCCTCTTAATATGTTCTCCAGTTATTACTGTTTTTAAAGGTCCAGTGTCCTTATGCCCAGTAATTGTTTGGTGTGGTCTAGGACTCTACACACTTTAACATTTGTTAGTAAGAAAATTGCAATTATAAGCATTACACAACAAGCTATTCAGTCTATTGGGGCATGTAAAACAAATTGTCATTACAAACAATTGCTACTTTGGCCAAACGAATGGACAGGGCAAAATAAATCCACCCACTGTCAAACTCATGAGGCTGGGTAAGGGCTGCACAGAGAAAACACTATGATGAATTCCAACCATGTGCTGTGAATCCAATTGTCCTGTACTTCCATAATTAGCCTACAAAAATATATACAGGGTCCTCCAAAAAAGACTATGACAAAGTGACATTGCTGTTTATCATCCTAATCTTGGCATGTGAGTTTTGGTGCCAGTTTCCTGGACTAAAAAAATAATTTCAATGGAGAATCTCTATTAAGTTGGACTTTTCAGTCCAGGACTGGGCTTGATCTGCTTCTGTGAAACTGGCCCCTTGAGTTTGGCATGTGTTTCAAATAATACTTATACCCCAGTGAAAATTACTAATTTCTAGGGGTGCCAACTTCACACATGTTAACTTCTATGTACTGTAGTACTATGATTGTAGGGCAACATTGGTTTCAAGTTGTGAAAAAAATGAAATATGTTGATTGCATATTGCAAGTATTCAACCCCAACACATTCATATTTGGAAGAGGCACCTTTTGCTGCAAAATGTTTTAAATATTTTGGTAAGCACTATATTTATTAGTTTTGCACAGCATCAGTGCAAATTTGGCCTATTTTCTCTTTGTTCAGGTTGGTTGGACCATATTTTCTAAATAAGCCATTGATTCATAATGGGATTCTGATCAGGACTTGTTTATCTGTTCTGTGTTGAGTTGTCTATGTTGATTTTGCCATGTGCTTGGGAGCCTTAAATGGTCCCATTAAATGATCCCAAATTTCACTTTTTTAGGAGATGAATGAGGTTCACTTGCAGTATTTCACTATAGTATGTTTTGCTACTGTACAGTACGTCCATTCTTCCTTCAATTTTAACATGATACATTGGTCCCTGCTGATGAGAAGCATCCCAAACCGCATGTTGCTGCCACCACTAAACTTCACTGTAGGGATGGTGTGAGTTAAAACTTGGGCAGTGTTGGGATTGTGGTACGCATAGAGCTTTGAGTTTCATCTGACCTCAAAACAGAAGTAAATGTGACCTCATTACGACAATTGAATTTCTTTGAATAAACTGTGAGCTTCCACAGCGCAAGAGTTGAATACTTATGAAGCAATATACTGTATTTCAGATTTTTATTTTCTTACAAATATTTCCCAACATAAAACAAATGTCAATGTATTATTTGTAATTCAGTGATAAGAGAGAATTGGCCAGGACTTTCAATCATGTTGCAAGGCATTGCATTTGAGTACACCTGTTAAAGTTATTGATCTGGGCATTATGTGTTTCTTTGTTCTAAACTTTTTATATAATATTAGAATAATTACAAATAAATGTTAATAGAATAAAAGATATGAAGAATTTCTGTTGCCTGAAAGGTCAATCATAGCTTGTGAGATGGCTAAATGAAAAGTCTTTAAGAAATCAGTAGAACCTGAGCAAGTTAAAGAAAAAAATTCAGACCCAAAATGCTGGACTTCTTATATGCTGATAATGAAAATCTCCAGATCTATAAAGGATGTCAATAAACTATCAATACAGAGTATATAGGATAAAGATGTGCAGAACAAATGCGCAAAACTTTCAGAATGCTTATCTTAGTTTTTCTTTTTTACCAAGGGTGCCATGAAATTTGCGGCTGACTTTGCACATGGGTATTCAAGCATGGTCAAAAGCAGTTTGAATTCTCTCTGCCCTCTCTGTAGCAGATGAACATTATAACTGAAACAACATTTGACCCGTTTGACACCAACAGGAAAACAAGAGAGGATAAGACCTTATGGCTGATTTCTTGTGTCTGGCTATTTTTTTATAATTAAATGATGCTTCAGCTGGCAGGGTTTACTAGGAGGAGGTGGTTGTTTTGCCTTGCAGTGTGTGTTCTCGATGTATGGAAGACAACAATAGAGGTAGTTCATGCAGCATCAGCATTGCTTTAACACATATCATTTGCCAACTTAACAAGCTGTGTAATAAGCTTCTCCTAACATCCCAATCCATGTGTAAATAAGTGTATAATTAATGTGTAAAGCTGTTTACCTTCTCTGGGCGCAGCAGGGTCCCATGCTGACCACATTTGTACGAAGAAAAAAGGAGTCCAGCAAACAATATAAGCTAGGACAATGACAAAAGTCATTTTGACAGTTTGGACCTGTGCTTTAGATATGAGCCTCACACTGCTCACCCGAGAGAAGACTGTGCTCTTGGACTTCCGCCGTGCCAGAGAAATACACTGATCCCGTCTTGTTTTCATCTTAACATTTTGCCATATTTTAAAGCTTATCAGGCCATAGCAAACACTTAGGATAGCCACTGGGATAATGTAGACGGTGAGACTTATCCATGTAATGTATGCCTTGGCGCCCCAGGGTTGGACAAAGTCTCCCCAACAGTCATGTACTCCGTTGCCCACCTCCCTCAAGGAAAATATATACACTTGAGGGATACTGAATATCAGACTAAGCATCCAAGAGGCAATCACATAAAGATGGTCCTTTCTCCTGTGCAGAGAGCGGAGTGGCTGACATATTGCCAGGCATCTGTCTATGGACATCAGAACAAGCATGTAAGTGGACGCAAACATGCCGACAACCTGCAGATACTTCACCAGCCTGCACAGTAAGTCTGAACCGTAGAAGCGGAATGTAATGTCCCAAATGAGCTGCGGAAGGACCTGAAAGATTGCCACCACCAGGTCTGCAATGCTGAGGTGTTTCATGAAGTAGTACATCCGGGAGTGGCTGCGTTTGCTTGTGTGGATAGTTAGGAGGACACAAATGTTACCGGCCAGCGCAAGCAGCAGGACTAGAACAAGAATGGTCACCTCCACTTTGGCCACCTCCTCGTTCCGTTTGAGGGGGTTCACACCGGTCTGGTTGCCAGTACTGGTCTTGTTTCCACTATGACCAGAGTTAAATGAATTGTTCATCATCACCCACAAATCCTGGTCTTGTAGAATGTCCTCCATCATTCATGCGTAAACTCGCCACTAAGGCAAAAAATTGGAATAAACACCGCTTCTTACCCAGTACCTGACATAATTGAAGTGACTTATTTGATCCTCATTTGGTACTTGCTCATTTCTTTACAATTTCCGTTTTTCACAAAGTTAAATTAGCATTTTTTTTTTTGTTGCTGACATGTTTATCTCTTGCATGGTAGGCCTACCAAAGTCAAAGTAAATTCCAATAGTAAGGAGGTGTTCCAATTAGATGTAGTCTCTGGGAGATACATTCTAGGAAAACCAAAGTAAAAATATGTTTTAGAAGACAATGTTTTAAAAAAGATCTAACATAAATGAATACAGATAAATAAAAAATAGAGATAGGCCAATGTGCAATGTTCAATCAGTACAGTTCAGTCATATTAATAGGCTTCTAATGGAAGCCTGAATATAATATTCTCAATAATAGTAGTAATTATAATTCCAATCTAATCACGTTTGAAAAAAGAACATCAGTGTCATAAAATTTATTTACATACCATAAGAAAAGACCGAGCATTTCTAAAGGGGTTTCTGCTATCCGTCTCGCTCGCTATCTGTGCAGCGTTTGTGAGCTCTAACGCAGTGCTTCAAGAACAGCATATCAAGTTGGGCAAGTTGTGACCCTCCCTCTGCCTGTGCGCATGTGTCCGGCATCTTCACCACTCCATTCTCAGCCAAGCTGTCGCTAGATGGTATTCAAGCCACAGTATTCTATCATCTTCCAAACACAGAGCATTACATTTTGTTTTCTTTGACGGTAAATAAAACCCAAATTAAATGTGACGTCAGTGTATATGTAGAAGATTCACTGCTCTACTCTAATTAGTTCAGTTTGATAGGCTACATACAGTAGATTTCTCTAGGAAACCGACAATCTGGAGACTAAGTTTAACTTAGACTAACCTTATCCCCAGGCTATTGTGCACTGTTCATTTAATGGTATGTTCATAACCATGGGGACGTATCACATATGACTCCTCTATAGATAACAGTTGGAGAGTCTTTGGGTCCTGATACACTTTGATTGGCTAAAGGTTGGCTAATGCCAAGAACTCTATGTCAACCATTATGAAAATGCAGCTACCATGGTTTTAAACATATTACAGTGTTCTAAAGCCATATTACCAGATTGCTTCTAGTAAATCATGTTTTGTTCTTACAATTAACTCGCACAAATACTGTTATCATTGTCATTTCCTTAGTATTTGGTATCTTTTAGTATCCCCATTATTTGTTGCCTGTTCAAAGTCCTAAGACAGATTTTAACAAAGAATTTTCAGGGGCAAAATTTGCTGGATAAAAGAGGGAAACAAAATCTGTCAATAGCATTTTCACTTAAATTTATTAACGCTTCCAATGTGTGTGTGGGCCTACTCCCTTTTATTAATGTTCTCAAAATGAACACTTGTGCAAAACATACATACACAGTTCATTGTTGAATACAGACTAATTTTGCTCCCTCATTCCCTGTAGGATCTTCTTTCTGAACAAAACACACATGAGTACTGTTAAAGCATCAGAAAATCACTAAGGCACGAAGCAGGAGGGAGGGGAGAGCTCAGCTGGCCTGTAGGAACGAGGACAGTCTTATGATGTGTTAAGGGAGGAGAGTAAGGTTGTGAAGCAGAATCAGGTGACAAAAGCAGATGGGAGAGACAATAAAATAGTGAAGAGAGTAGTGTGGGGAGACAATAAAGATTACAACGCTGCATGAGCATGGCTGAAAGGGTGGGATTTGAATGGACAGGGAGAGAGGAGACAAAGTTGTGATCAGAGACCTGGAGGGGTGTTGCAGTGAGATGAGTTAACAGACAGCATCTAGTGTAGATGGTGTGACATGCATTCCCAGCGTTCTGAAAACTGGGAAAGGGTGAGGTGAAAAGATCAATAAAAGTCCGGTATTGGGAGGCTGAAGTCACCCGGTAATATTAGTGGTGAGCCACCGTCAGAAAGTGAACTTAACAAAGTGTCAAGCTCATTGAGGAATTCTCCAAGGGGACCTGCAGGATGATAGATGACAACAGTGTGAAGCTTGAATGGGCAAGTGACACTAACAGCATGACATTGAAAAGAGGTGAGTGAGGAGGAAGAGAAAAACAAGTATCCCTGTGCCACCACAACTCCAACCAGACGCCCTTAGACTGTGGAAAAACACACAGATGAAGAGAGAACAGCTGGAGTAGCAGCGCTTTTTTGGGTAATCCGTGTTGCCGACATGTCTGAAGGGAAGCATAGGCAGAGATTAATTTGGCCTTGCTGACAGCAGATGGACAGTTCCTAACGTACTCCACAGATTGTGTGGGCAGTAAACACAAGGGAGATTGCAGTCGCAGGGTTGGAAGGGTCTCGAGAAACCGCAAGGACAGGAGCGAACAGGGACAGGAAACACACATACTGTAGATTTGAGCTAAGTTATTTGGAAGATACAGTAGTTGTAATATTATATGACCCAACCAGCAGGATAAGGTGGTACAACACAGTGTTGTACAGTACAGCACAAGTTAAGTTGTTTTATTTAGCATAACATGTTAGACATCCTGCCCTTAAGTCTGGAGCAAATGGTGTTGGGAATCAGTCCATAGATCAACATATCCGCTGTGCTATTGATCAACTTACACAGGAGTCTACGGGCGCTACCAGCATAGAGAAGAGAAGCACCTAAGTGAGAATGTTTTGAATTTACTAGTTAAGTGCTCGACACTATTGTCCCTTAGATGCTTAGAGCACTAGGTGGTTCAAAGCTCAATAAGTACCCATAACTAACACCACAGTTTCTCGAATGCCATTTTGGAGTCCATGCTGTGTGAGAATTTGGATGATTCAGATGTAATTTATGATTGTGGTGCTGTTCAGAGGTAAACACTAATCACACTATAATGACACATACACACGCAAACACACACCCAAATTCTCAGATAGCGCTAATGAAAAACAGGCTAGTTGAAACGCAAACCAGAAATGAAGAAAAAAGACCATGTGTACCGAAAATTTGATGAAGACACTCTTTATGAGGGTGTTCTGAGTGCCTGAGAGTCTCTCCTGGTGCTGTACTGAGGTACACTTTGTGTCAGACTTTTTCAACAGTCACTGTGCTGAATTGCAGCACACCGAGAGTGCACACTACTCACAAAACTGAGAAGGTGCAATTTGTTTGAGTGTCTTAAAGCCTGATTTGCTACAAGAGAAAAGTACAGCCATTTGCTGGTAAATTATACAAAAAGGATGTGTTGATTCCAGCAGAGCTATCAATCAGCTTGGTTTATGGGCAAGATTATTCCTACTTTGCAGTGATTTGATGAGAAGAGACCAAGGTGACTCTCCCATATGATCTGTCATTGAAGACTAGAATGTGTGGGTTTCTGTATCAAATTATTATACAAATAGGAATCTGTCTCTCTGATGAGACATCTAAAAGCCTTCTGCGTTTTACATTTTCATGTGCGTGTGTGTATGTGCATATCCATGTAAGTATGTTTGTTTAAAGGTAGGAAAGCAATTTTAAAATTGATAGTTTTAAATAAAAGTAGATGTCTACTTAAGTGTTAAGGTAGAAAAAGGATTTTCAGATTGAGTCTTTCCAACCCCAGATGAATGGATGTTAAAAGGTTAGCACTCTAGTCTTGGATCATAATCACATACTCAAACACTGGATGTCTGCCAATGTTTTAATGTTAAACAAGCCTAGATTCAGATCTTTTTCAGGTATGACACAACATTATCATAGCAAAGCTCCTCTAACCAGCAGAATGACTACTATTTTTGGTTGTTATAAATTCCACAAACAAACATTTCAATACAAAATCTACTGTTAGGTTTAAAGCGAAAGCATGGAGTGTCCATTAAGTAAAACTGAAGTTATCTCTTTGATCCACATCAGAAGATAACTCTAACTGAAATGTGGACTGTTTCTGTGTTGTGCTTCAGCTCCACCTCTAGACCCATCTGCTTCTGGTTAAATGAGCTCCATGTAATGGTGTGTTTGCACCTTACTGGCACAAAAGCCAATGGACCCTCTTAAAACCCCTGTCTGTTTTCAACAAACCTGATAGACCACAGCTCACATGATTCCTTCCATCATGAGTGGAAAATAGAAATAGAAGCCAAGCTACATGCGCACTCACACACAGAGGCATGCAAGTACACACACACACACACGCACGCACACACACACCTGCAGATATTTTCCAAATAACCATATGCTTTAAGTTCAGTGCAGTTAGGGAGCACTTTAGATGAGGTACTAAAAGACAACATGCTTTTGTAATATCCACCACAAAAAGAGTTACGGTTACACAGACGCATGGTCGGACACAGAAAGCAGGATGCCAGCGCTGCTGTCTAGTTGCAAACCACTTGTTCTCAATCTAGCACAGACTTTTGGACACACGTGAATGCCATTGAGGGAAACACAAAATCTAAAACAGAGAGAGAGAACGAGGTGAGGTGAGACAACTATCTCTGCACAAAATCTCTCAATATTAAGGAGAACATTGATTATGAAGTAGGTGATTCACTTCTTATCTGGGTGGAAGTCATATTTATTTATTAAGAGACAGTATTTTGTTAAGGTTAATTTTATCTCATAGAAATTTATGTTTTTTTATGAGTTTTCTCACTACCTTCTTATAACTATATGAAAACGTCATGTAAAAGAAAAACTTTTGCCCAAGTGATAAATTACCTGTTGATCCATTACTGGCTCTATGGAAAAACACACTGATTACAATTTTGTGCTAGGCCAGCTAAGAGATGAACAAGAACCATTACCCCTGTTTATTATCTCAACAGCCGGCCAAACACACACGAACAAATTCATAACAACCAATAGAAGATGGGGGAAGAAGAGCCCCAGCAGATGCTTGGGCATATGGTTGATGGTCAGTCTGGCCAGACTGATTAGTTTTGAACGATGCTTTTGAAACCTGAAAAAAAGAAATATAGAGGTTTGGAGATTTACTGTCAGCTATACTGATGGCCTTCCTCTACCAGAGAGCTGATGGGAATTTGAGGCAACAGGGTTTAAGTGATCAATGAGGTTTCAAGACAGGACATCAACTGACTATTTTCAGTGTTTCTGGAAGAATGTAAAGCCATGCTGAGGAATGTCTGAAGAGACTGGATAATCATAACACAACAAAACAATGCAAATTCCAACAGAGTGTGTGTGTGTGTGTGTGTGTGTGTATGCGTTTTTTTTATCCTGGTGTGGAACCAAAATCACTGCAAGTATAGTAAAACATGATAAGTATAGTAGGACATTTAGTGGTATGGTTTAGGATAATACACATACTTTGGGTTTGTTTTAGAAACAAAGTCATAAGATATATTTTGGTATCAGATTATTTACGTTTTAAGGGAAAATAGGTCCCAACAAGGATAGTGAACTTTTAAAATGTGTGTGTGTGAGAGAGAAAATAAGAGAAAAAGCAGAATTTTTTAGTGTTTACACTAAAATGTTAAAGAGTGTTTACACTTCAAGTGTATGTGTTTACACAGTTCCCATAAATGTGTTCTATATTACATGCTAATCTAATCAATTGCTACAATCTGACCTTTTCATTCTTTCTCAGATGTTTTTGTTCATCTCTTCATGCAGTCATCTCCACTCAATCAATCAAGTTCCGCTGGATCACCAGGTCAGCATAAGACCAGTTTACCATATCCATTACTGACATTTTTCTAAAGTAACTGTGTCTTACCACTGAACCTTGGCTCACATCAACACTCTCGAGTTGAACACCTTTTGGCATGGTCTGTGTCCTAAATCACACCCTATTCCCTTTGAAGTGTACTGTTTCCATAGGCTCTGGTCACAAGTAGTACATTATAATTGACATGTTGTGTGATGCAATATACAGGAACCATGGCAAACATTATCTTCCTAATATTCCAAACTTTTATGGAGGTCAGATTTTCAGGGTACACATGAGTCATGAAGTGGACAGGTGGAAGGTGGATGGATACTATTCACCATGCTGTGAGGAAGTCATGTTTTGACTAATGGATATTTGATCATCATTTAAAACCTATCAATAGATTGAGGTAATTTAACAAATAACAGAGAGAAATTAGTACAAGTTGAGGTGCCAGGACAGTTACCAGGTCTGGAAAAAGTTGGTATGACACCCTACATACCAAATAAATTGTTTAAATTAGAATCAGGACTAACAAAAAATGACCTAATTATTAGAAAATCCTTAGTCACTTCGAAGGTCAAGGCTTACATAATGAAACATGGTTTGCTTTATCTTAATCATATAGATGTGTGATAACAGACATGCCATGCTAAGATCAGAGGAGATCTCTGAAGCCATTAGAAGGAAGGATTGTTAATGCCCATGACTGTCGAGGCAATCAAACCACTGCCCATGGGATTATCCACAAATAGATAAAATTCCTCTAAAGATCTACGATGTCCCACCAAATTCCGCCCATGAGCTTACCAAAAGATACTCAAGGAAGTCTTGTCACATGCTATATACACAGGGAACACCAAAAGTATTTGGAAAGTGAAATTTTTGGGAGGCCTTGTGTTCCATCTGTTTGAATTTGAAATTATACAATGACTATCGGGTTAAAGTGCTGTCTGTCTGCTTTAATCTGAGGGTTTTGTCATCCATTTTGGATGAACATCTGAGAAATTCAAGCAAATTGTGTACATATCCCCCTCATTTTAGGGTATTTGGACAGTTACTGTTTTTACTAGTCATAATTGTGGTTTCTTTTTGTCATTAGTTCATGCACAAGAGAGCTGTCAATGTTCATATAAATGTTAAGGTAAGACAAGCTGGCCATCATGAGGCAGATCAGAGAGAGCAAATCAATGACAGGAATAAGTATAAATGTGTAAAAACTTCAAAAATGTGTAAGGGTACTAAAATGATCTAGATTAGATATTTTTACATTTTACATTTTAGTAATTTAGTAGATGCTCTTATCCAGAGCAACTTACAGCAAGTGCATACATTTTAAAAGAGCTAGGTGAAACAACCACACAGTTTAGTAGTAAATATATTCTAATCAATTACTTAGATATCTGCAAAAGTCAGTGCTGAAAGGAGGACAATGCAAATAATAAATAGAAAACATTTTACATAAGACAACAGATAGAGGTTATGGCAGTGAAACTATTGTAGGTACTCAATGAAAACCTGAGTTTTCAGATGTTTAAGATAGACAGAGTCTATTCTGGCCTCCAAGGGAAGCTTATTCCACCACTGAAGTGCCAAGACAAAGAAAAGTTTTGACTGTGTGGATCGGGAACTGCCCCAAAAGAGTGGAAGAGCCCAGTAGTGGCTGAATGAAGAGCCTTGTAAGGATGTAGGCTTTGAGCATTGCCTGAAGGTGGATGAGAAGCTCCTCTTGTTGTTCTATAGGGAAGAGCAAAGCCTTGAAGCAGATTCAAGCTTCAATTAGAAGATAATGTAGTATGCAAAGAAGCAAGTGACATGGGAGAACTTAGAAAGGTTGAACACCAGACGGGCAGCTGCATTCTAAATGACGAAAAGATGAACCTGAACCTGAGTCATGAAAAAAGGAGCAAAATAAGGAATCATTATCCAAAGTGCACAACCTCATTTGTGAAACATAGGGGAGGAAGTGTTATGGATTGGGCATGTATGATTGTCTTCATTGATGATATGACCAGCATAAGAATTTCACGATGGCCATGGGCTTCGCGTTCCCCTTCTCTCTGGCCGTGTTGCCCCAAAAATCATTGTACGCCCTACGACCACTATGGCCTTTGTGCCCGTGCTACTGTCAAAATCTCGCGGTCAGCAGTCGGTTTTTTGGCTGTAGTTCACAACTGAGAACAACCACAAGAACGGACTACATGCGGGTAAGTAAGCAAGCTAGCTAGTTATCGATCAAGAAATAGCTGACTTAGTGCTTAACTGCACTAAGTGCAATTAAGCACTAACACAAACCTCTGTTTTGGAAGGTGCGTTCATGAGCAACTGGGAAAGTGGGAGAATACGGGAGAATAGACCTGAACGCTTTTTGAGAGCTCTGAGAAATAACGTTAGGTTTGACATCACTAGACATGGCAGCGTTTGTGGTGAAAACTTTAAAAATGAAAATTACTTTCTATACGCACAAATAAGTCACTACATTTATTTATTTAGGTCATATTCATTAGCGCAGGTGATTGTGATGTTAAAGGATACTTTGCGGTTTACTTATGTGTCACTTAGGTAATGACAGCCTTCTGGTTAGCTAGCCTTAACTTTACCTAGCTAGCCCTCACCCTAACCCTAACTGTTTGATGTCGTCATGTGAATGCTCTCACCTAAAACTTCTGAAATGAAATACAATGAAAAATTCCAGAATCTATAGATGTAATTTCAAGGTTTAAAATATGATAATTGAACTTTTTATGTGGAAAAAATCATATCAGTTATAATAAGTTATTATTCAAAGTATGATATTTAACAAGTGAATAATGTATGTTTTTATGTCATTCATGCTTTTTTCTTATCAGCAATTTAAGTTGTTTATTTGTAAGCTTCAAATCCTCCTATTTCACTCAGTGGCCTTTGTGCCCTGGCATGTGGCCTTTGTGCCCTAAACATTTTTGTGACACCGAAGGCCAAATGGCCTTGCCCCTAAAATGACAAAATTCCAAGCCTGGATATGACTGCTGATGAACACTGCATGATAAATTCTAAATTTTACAGAAACATCTTGTTTTCTCAGAAACAACCAAAGGCCTCTAAACTCATTGTACAGTACCTCACATCACTGAGCAGGATAATGACCCCGAAACACACTGCCTCAGCTACCAAGGAGTTTCCAGGGCAAAAAAAGTTATTCAATGACCAAGTCAATCACTCAATCTGAATTTAGTTTTTATCATGCTGTAGACAAGACTGAAGACAAAAAATCTATTTTACTGGTACTGTGTGAAACTGAAGATTGTTTCAGTACCCTAAAATGGGGTTACTATGTCAATTTATTTTTATATATGAGTACTACAATATGGAAGAAAATAACCACAACTTAAAGCTGACAGTCTAAACTTTAACCCCATAGACATTTTGTCATTTAAAATCTAAAGTAAAGGAATACACAGCCAAAACAAAAATGTTTCACATTCCAGATACGGAGTTCAGTGTATCAGACACAATTGGACAGATTTTGACGAAACTTGGTTGAATGATCTGTCCTGTGAAAGGGATTGTGCATTTCAATTAAATTATATTCAACTTTATTGTCATTGAACAAGTACAAGTACAGTACAATGAAATGCAGTTAGCATATAACCAGAAGTACAAATAGAAGAGAGCAGAAAATGTACAAGAATTAAGTATACATATATAACAAGTGGAATGTAAATGCTGTACAAACAGAAATACTAAATGTGCAAATAGAGGAGGGCAGAAAATGTACACGTATTAAGTATACTGTATGTTACAAGTGGGATAAATAGTTGTGCAGGTACAAATGGCAAATCTAAATGGCATTCTAGATGTTCAAATTAAGGCAAATTGATAGAGTAAGGTAGCATGTGCATGTGATGTGGGATACAAACTTACATCTGCACTTACATTCTGCTCTACTCTGGTACATATGTGCTCTGCCTTGAATCAGTACACTTAGGTGCCATACCTTTAAGAGCTCTGGGTCAGTAAATAAAATAATTCTGGTGAAGCAACCTTTTTTCTTTCATTGTGCAAGGCAATTCATCCAAATTGTTCTCCGCAGTATGTGTGGAATATGGTTTAAAGCCATAACGCTCTCCAGCAACACATCTATCATGTACGTTACCTGCTAAACGGATGTACATAATCAATTGAGAGAGAAAGAGGCGTGGTCAGAAAGAGATAAAGAGAGAAAAATAAGGGCAGAGAACAAAACTCCTACGGTAAAGACAAGTTGATACGTAACTCATACAAACAGGAGAGAGAGATGTTATGAGATGTTGAAAAATGGAGACAAATGGGCTGTAGAGAGATGGATAGAGGTATGTAAAGACTGCAAGCTCAGAAATTATTTTGTTCATTGTTGCTGTCCAGTTAAATGGATAGCCTTTTATCTCCATATCTTTGTTCTTCCACATGTATATTAATCACAAGAACACTCTATTTCCCATTTGATTCCCTCTCCTCATATCCTGTATTCCTACACTGAAAAGAAACCACAGTGGCTGTAATGCTCATTCATCCAGACTACCTCTCCATCAAAGGAATGAAATTTTCCTTGACTGAGCCCATCCCGGTCATGATGCCCATATTGCAATCAGCTATGTGCTGCTTCACCAACCAATTTTACACACCCAATCCAATTATGAAATATATTACAGCCTAATGTACATATGCAATGGTACCACGGAATTCTAAACTGTCAAATGCTACAACTTAGTATCCTTCAAACGTCTAATAATTTTGTAGGATAATTTAAAATATCCACACTGCATTATCACTTAGTTGTATAGTGCTTAGTATAGAATTGGGTACTATACAGTAGAATACTAGAGGCTGTGCTGTATCATTAATAGAACTGCATTGTTGTCTGATATAAGAAAAGTATTTAAAATAAGCAGCGGATCGCACACATGGAAATAAATGACCAGGTGCAAGAAAAAATATCAAACGAAATAGAATACAGTCTCGCACACTGATAAAGTGTTATAATTTAATAGAAAACTGCAAGGTTTCGTTCCAAAACCTTCGTCAGGCATAAAAAACATGGTGAACACAGGTGTTAATATAGGATCTATTAGCCAATCACACAGTAAAAACAATCATGACATCAGAATGATATAATTGCACTAATCGGATAAAACGGTATTAGATAGTTCAACAATTCACGAATAGCTAGAAAGGCAATATTAAATCAACCAAGACCAATCATGATGAAATAGATTTACAGTAGTATACAAACAAGTGAGACACATCATAAAACACCAAGAAAATATGTGGGCCTATCCTATAAATAATTAACATCATAATTCACCACCAAATTAAGACATCAATTGGAGAGATGATAAGAAATAAAAAAAAGTATTCGATGGCAGGTTGTAGTTCATTTCAGTTAACTTAGGTAGCTACACTCAATTTAAGATGTGCTGGCCCATTTGAGCAAAAGTGAATGCAAACAAGAAAGAAAAACTAGGCAGACTAGTTCAGCTGGGCTGTGGGGAGAAGTAACTGTGGTGTGCCAGGGAGGGGGCTTGAAGAGCTGTTTATTGACTTAAATTGTTGCAAGCTATGTTAGTTCTGGCTTGGTCAACTGCTGTAGGTGGTTTCAGACAGCACACAGTGGACGGGACAGCTCATTCTTTTTTTAATGGAGCCTTGGCGGTGAGTGGAATTCTACCTAGGTGGAGACACTGGCAGAGCCTGTGAGCGGGAAAATAGAAAAATGTTCAGGAGGAGAATATGGTGGAGAAGCTAATCCCTGTTAGCTAAATTTCAACAGCGGGGGACAACATGGACGATGTAGTCAACATGGGCATGTACTTCATCCTAAAACACCTTGATAATGCAGAACCAAATTTATTTCCATAACAGAGGAGTATAAAAAAAGATCAGCACAACAATAGTAGAACAAACTCGCTAGCCTGCTAATCCTGTTGCCCCAAAGCTAACTACTGCAGTTAACACGCAACAGCAGCTATAGTATAGCCTTTAGTTGAATGGACTGGGTCAAAGCATGACCAACAACAAAAAAACTGTATAACATATTATAAATACTGAAATGATGACAACTTGCTACTTAGCTATCTAAATGAAACAGATGATGTTGTTTTGATATTTTTTGTTGTTGTTGTTGTTGGGGAGAACACTGTTAACATAACGAATGATAGTGTAATCCCTATGTGTAAAAATAATGTACATGTAAAGCATTAATCATGTCAAGATAGTTCATAGTCATGTGCAGAATTGTTAATTGGCTTATTCAACATGTAAAATAGCGTAGTTTGACATGTACATTTTGATAAACAGACACCCAATATTAGTGGATTTAGCTCTGCATTTTAAAGGCCTGTCAACAGGACCACATTTGTGGTCAATTTCCTGCCTCCATGGACAGTTCAGCCGATGCGGCTGTATTTTCCTTTTGTATTGTTTGCTTGGTTAACTGTATGTAGCTACTGATGCTTGTAGCCAGCTTATCCTCAGCTGATCTTTGCTATCCCTGACCAGATTCAACACCTGGTCTACTGGGTGGCAGTCTGTGTGTATAACCATTATGATATTGAACAATAGTGAGTCAGTATGTGAATCAGTCACTCCATCAGTCAGAGACATTCGCTCATCTTGGCTGGCTCCGCTTACAAGGTCCAGCATAAATAAACACAAACAGTGAGTCATATTTAGCCTCAAAAATAAGGGGAGCCATATACTTTCATTACAACATAATAGTTTCTCAAACAAAACATTTTGAGTAATGCAATTTTTACTGCAAATCCTAGGTTTAAAAATCTATAACTTGCGTAGCGTCCCAAAGAGTGTATAACAGCACTGAGCCTCATCCTGTAGTCTGACAAGGTTGGCAAACACTTTGGAGGGGTCTTGAACCACTCCTCCATGCAGGGGGGAACCATCAGGGCCATCTACGCCCTCATCGAGGGCCTAAGGGATAAAGCTATATATATTTATATGTACCATAATTTGCGATTTTGTTTTAATTGATTTAATCTTTTTTGTCTTAATTGTAATGACCTTCCTACTGAATTTCTTCAGTTTGTGTTGGAAAAAGAAGGGTTAATATCCAAGAGAAAAAATATCCAATCAGAATTTATCATTGGTACTATCTTGGTAGAAATTATCTAGCTGTGCTCAATGCTCGTTGGCTAGGCCCTCACCCTTCATTCTCTCATAAGCGGTGAAATCACTTGCCGTTCCACTAGTGCCAACGGAAGGCAGCTGACATTGTCCCGCCTTTGCTGTTTTGATCAATCTGTTCCTTACTTTAAGCTGGGAAAAGTAGCCTATTGCGTTCAAGGAAAAAGGCGGGCCCAACATAAACAAAACAGTGGTAATCTCCGTTCATTAAAATGAAACTCAGAAAAAGAAAACACTGGGGATTTGAGCAGATTTCTCTTCTATAGCCTACTAGCAATTCAAGAGAACAGCCCAGCAGAAACGGTTCATTAACGAAAATGGGTGCATGCCAGTTATTTTAAAAACAACATCTACTGTAGCCGGTAGCCACTACCACGTTTTGGTTGATAGCCATAGCTAGCACTACTAAATACATATTACGTATTAATTGATCGAGGGTAACTATAGGTCCGAGACTCTGAGCGATACTTGACTACGCTATATTGTTTCATATATTGTCTCGACAGAACTTGAGTGTGACGTTATAGATTTCCTCCCCAGTTCTTGTATTAAGGAGCGGGGCGGGAAGCCTTTTTTGAATGGCTAGCAATGGAGCGCTTCCGCTTTCAACAACAGCATGCCGCTTATGTGTGAATGAGTGGTCAGGCGTTGAATTGAAGGCACCAGCCAATGTCATTGACACTGACTTCAATTAGAGCAGCTTTTTGGAATGACAGCAGAATCAACCAATTACTAATTGTTTTACAATTGTATGATGCCTCAAGGCTCTCTAGAGGGCCTAAGTATATGTTGCACCCAAGAATGCACTCTGGTTCCGGGTACAAATATTTCAATGGGGCTTTTATTCTGAAAGAATAAAACAAATAAATGCGTGAGCTGCTCTTGAATGTTCTTCACTCACTCTGCAAAAATCTCACAAGCAACTGAAATGGTCTAGTACTTTAACAAGTGTACTGACACGTATTACTTATTCTGTAATCAATACTGATTAACGAAATAAACAGACTGTTTAGACAATCCATACGTGTTTGAGAACATGTAGTTATGACATGATACTCCTAGCATTGCTAAACCATTTACCCTAGCACATGGATTTCCACAATATCCACAAACCTCTCACACATTCGTACCAAATCACAATCAACGTAGTTACACCAAAATTCTAACATATTCCCTGGGCATGAATATTATTCTATTTCCTTAGATGACATACAAATATGTCATCGTGAACAGGCTAATGTTTACAGGCTAATGTTTACTACAGTTTAGCTAGCTAACATCATCTGAACTAAAGTTAAACTACCCCAATTTACCACGCTCAGACATACATTCAAAAGAATTTGTACAGAACAGGTTGCAATTTATATCACCATGTATATACTCAATTCCTCACCTGAAAGAATAAAACAAATAAATGCATGAGCTGCTCTCGAATGTTCTTCACTCACTCTACAAAAATCTCACAAACAACTCAAGAACATTCCAGAGTGAGCCCATCACAACGCTAACTGCCCCCTGCGGGTCAAAGCTCCACACTGGAACAGTGCAAAAAAAAATCCATAACTGGTATCTGTTTCTTAACATACTGCTGGAACAAAACAAAACATAATACCACACAAATTCCATAGATCTCACATATACAGTACATCACTAATTCAGAGCCAATAGCCTTATCTTGTTTTCTCACGCTTGAGCCTAGCTTGCTGGCTAGCTTTTTGCAGTGAGTGTATATAAGGACGGCGTTGGCCCGGCTGTCAGCCCTGGCTTTGATCTTAATCAAAATGTTTTTATTAAGATCAAATTTATTTTGGATTGTAAATCAAAAGATAAGGTACATGAACCTGCCATTATCTATTTCATTAAGGACAGGAGAACGGACTTGGTTTTTAAATGATAATCATAATGGTGAGTGTTTTGTTTTCATCTGCAGCTTGTTTTTTGTTGCTATATCGTTCATTTATTTTGATATCAGAGTTCACTATCTATATGTACTGTATGACGTCAGATGTTTTTCTGCTACAGAGAGCCTAGCTCCAATAGTCACGATTCGCCACTGCCTCCATGCACATTTCAAGATCCTTAATAATCTTAGGTTTGCACTTTTGGATTGCCCTCTTCAATTCAGACCACAGGTTTTCAAGTGAATTAAATTCCAGAGACTAAGATAGCTATAGTCAAAACATTGATTTTGTGGTCCCGCAACCATTTCTGTGTAGATTTTGGTGTATGTTTGGGATCATTGTCTTGTTGAAAGGTAAAATGAAAATAGAGGGCAAAACGGATGCAGCGAAGAGAAATCCTGAGAAAAAACCTGCTGACATCTGCAAGAGACCTGGTATTTGGAAGAAGATTCATCTTCCAGCAGTACAGATAACCCCAAACATACAACCAAAGCCACACTGGAGTGGCTTAAAAACTGTGGTTAATGTCCTGGAGTGGCTGAGTCAAAGTGTTGAAAAAGATCCCCATCCAACTTGACAGAGCTTGAGCATGTTTGCAAAGAGGAATAGGCAGAAATTGTTGTGTCCAGATGTGCAAGACTGTTTTAGTTGTTCAAATAGACTTAGGGCTGTAACTGCTGTCAAAGATGCATTTTATGTTTTTTATTTTAATCAATTTAGAACAATTTGTATTTTTTATTTTTCCCTTTTATTTTTCACAATTTGGATGTTTTAGTGGCAATACTTATCGTATATACTTAAATTTTTTTGGTTTGTTGCTGTAACAATACCTTTTTCAGAAAAGAGCCGCTGGCTGTGAAAACATGTTTCCTAGGCTTTTTCCTTTCAGATTAATTAACTTCAGAGCAGTTTACTGTGATAAAACACTGCCAACAGTGCCTTCAATACAGTGCAATACACATATGCCTAACATGGGCTGATTCACAACCATCAGACAAAGGCATTTAACCTTGTGAAGATATCACATTGTCTTGCCCATAAAAGCTGACATTCAAGTTTTCTACCTGGTAAAAATGTTTTACATTGTCATTATAATATGGACATATTCCAATAATGTTATGAATTGTTATTTATTAAATGTGAATTATTAATCATTTCAATACACAACAAACATTAACATTCACAGTCAAGATGTAGTAGCTACAGAACATTAAATGTGCCTGCTTGGCAAGGTAAGATATAATACCACCCACAAGTCTGTATCCTACTAATGCTGCTGTCCCCATATAGCTACCTATTGAATCAATGGTAAAGCTTACTTAGCACCAAATTGCACATTATACATATAAAGTACATTGAAAAGTATTTTTGTTTATTCTAACTGACATGATTTATATTGATATACCTATCTAACTAACATTATTCACACTATTTTCATGTCTGGTGGCATGAAAATAGTGTGAGCTATTTTCACGAGCTAGCCAATGACTTTAGGCAATATGAGAATGAGATTTCTTAAATACTTTTTTATTGAAACTGAAAACTGTCTTTCCTGAAATGTAAAGGACAATTTGGAGATCCAATGAGATTTTTGACAGTTTGTTAAAAGATCTTCTTGGAAAGCTTATCGCGTATCAAATGTTGAACAAAAGAATAGTTTTGAAAAGAAAAAAAAACATTTTATGTTATTTCCTATACAAAACCACCACAGCCTGACTAGTTGTTTCTTTTAAGGACTTTAAAAAATAGGATGAATCTGCCAGCCTAACATTTTAACTTTTGCTAAGGTATTTCAGTATGACCCAGATATGACTCCATATAATAATAAATAATAATTTCATAACATTTCTAAAACAGTGTAAATAATCCTAAATGATTGTAATGGAGAAACACAAATATTCTCTTCAGTTTGTTTTTATTGTAGCCTGAAGTAGATTGCTGTGAATCCCTTGGTATGTGTTAGTGAAGGGGATAGGGGTCCAAGGTTTGATGTGTTGGGACTAATTATATTTAAACATACTCTGATCAGTCATACTTCAACCCCTCAATCATCCACTCATCTCATCCATAGGACTGACGTTACTAGACTAATCTGATCCAAGATTTCTGTGTTGTCTTTCCAACTTATATTTAAATCACATTGTATTTATTACTTTATTCCTAAACATGTAGATTGAGATTGAAATGCTTACTAATCTGCCCTTTTCCAATAATGCAAATAATGAGGACTAAAAAGTGTTTGTATTGCTTGGGTGCCATTTTTACAAGTATGTATAATTATTATATTGCTCTTAGTACAATATTCTGCAGATAATCAAAAAAGGATTAGTTTACATGTTTATATTGTATTGATTACTTGTTAAAAAAGCTAGACTCAAGAAATCCTCATGTTGTGTTTTACTGAATCAAACAATGTATTCATTATGTTTTCACAGTAAACAAAAGATGTATGTATAATTGAAGGTTTTGAATGGGAGAGTTGCTGCATTGCAAGTTGGGGCAGTTTGTTGTTTTGTACTAAGACTTTTGAATTGTGAAACTAATAATAAACCAATAAAACTGCAAGAAATAAAGAAATAAAAAAGAGTAGCACAAGAAGTAAATAAACAATGAATTATAAATAAACAAGAAATAAATAAACAATAGCGAATTACAAAAATGAATGTGAACAACATGATCTACTTACAGGGACCCGGATAGAGATAATTTAAGGTTAAGTAGATATACAATAAGTAGGTGAACAGCCACCCCCACGAGGATAGTAAAAGTGGAAAAATGTATCCTTGAAGGGACTTTTTGCCAGTTTATATAACAAAGAGGGTTTTTAAGCCTGTGGGTTATGTTTTAAGCCTATGGGTTATGTTTTAAGCCTATGGGTTATGTTTAAGGAAAACGTTAGTCAACAGAGGCCGGGGGAGGGACTTTTATGTGTTTTTGTGTGTGAAATAAAAGGGATATGGAGTTTTGTCCCCTCTAATTGCACAATAGATGTAGGCAGAAATAGGCTAAAAAAGATTTCAGTTTACTTGTGTTAAAGTCTTTTAGACAAACCATGAAAGTCATGCATCAATAGCTAAGAAAGCCACAACCCTCCCAAAGTCTGAGGATATGACCACCCATTTGTTAATGACACATAAGGTAACAGTGAGTTTTCAGCTCTGTGACATAATCTATTCATGCTACATTTCCTGCCTCTTACACCATCTCTACCAATTCTCGGGGCCTGGGTATGTATGCAGGATTTCATTGGCTGGAGAGTCGTAACAAAAAGTAGTCAAACCAGATCCAAGTTCTTCTCGACATCAGAGATGATGGAGGAGACATTTGTAAAACCAGAAATGCAGAACTGGTCAGGAACCCGTAACACTATCCATTGTAGTGCCGTCCTACATGGTGGTTGTCATTCCATCAACTGATTGGTAGGTCAGCAACATAACCAAAGTATGCACGATTATGGAGCAAAGCAGCCTGAGTTGGCTAAGATTGTTGATAACTTCTTAACTATATATATTTCAAATGAGGTTCTGTTTTGTTTGGTTTAGATTTCGCTTTTGATTGTGAACGTGTCCTGTTCTGTTTGGTTTTTGTCCTTTGATTTTGAACGTAGCTTGTCCTTTTGTATTATGGTTTTCATCTGTCTTGTTTGCCCCTCGTTGTGTCCCTATCTAAGTTCCTCCTGCCCCTGTGTTTCTTGTTGGTGATTGTGTATTTATGGCTGTGCTCCTTGATTAAACTACTTTTACTTGTGAAACCCTTGCACCTGTGTCCTGCTACCCATGCCGAATTGTGACAGTTTACTTAAAATATGAATATGTTTGCTCAATGGCCACTTGTATCTGAGACACATTGTTATAGTTGTTGGTTTGCTAGTTGGCAATTTTTAATAACACTAATGTGAGATGAAAACCCCTAAAAAGAAGACACATTATCAATAAAAGGTTACACGAGCTGAAACGAGCAGTCTATGATTCACAACATTGCAACTTAGCAAACTTGCTAAAGCTATCTGACCAGTTAGAATCATGCCACACAGCCACAAGCCTCCTTTGAAATGCATGAATAATAATTGTGATGTTGTGAGCCAACATTTCTCATAGTAGCTGACAACAACCATAAATGAGGTGGTTATGTTACACTAAGATCTGAGACCAGGCTGGAGACTCCAGTTCCACAGATGAGAGGACTGAGGTACAACCCTGTTTAAACACACTGAGTGAGTTCCATTACAATGAGCAGACCCACAAATATTCAGAAATCTAAACAAACAGATTTGGGACTAGGCTGTTATGGGACTACAGCAACCTGATGTCACACAGCACAGGCCATGGTCTGTCTGTCTGTCTCTCTCTTTCTCTCTCTCTCTCTCTCTCTCTCTCCTACCCATCCACAGGGATTAGGACAAACAAACAGAGTCCTGCATGAGCCGAGTGGAATTCCCAATCAAATGTGGGAACGGGGAAATCATTTTCCATCTGCATTTGATATACAGCAGAGACAGATGATACCCATGAAATTGACGCTATGCAGGGGACTCTGGTCGCTATAATTTGGTGACGAAATGGGAAACTCGAACCGCATCAAATCTAAAATGTGAACTCTAGTCGGGTTCAGTCTGTACATAGCTGTTTACATAGGCTGAGTATGGGTCCACAGGATAGGTCCACAGGATGGGTCCACAGAATGGGACCACTGGATGGGTCCACAGGATGGGTCCACAGGATAGGTCCACTGGATGGGACCATAGGAAGGGTCCACAGGATGGGACCAGAGGATGGGTTCACAAGATGGGACCACAGGATGGGACCACTGGATGGGTCCACAGGATGGGACCACTGGATGGGTCCACAGGATGGCCCCGCTGGATAGGAACACTGGATGGTCCACAGGATGGGACCACTGGATTGGTCCACAGGATGGGTATACAGGATG
Source organism: Esox masquinongy (assembly GCA_016801175.1). Classification (NCBI taxonomy): domain Eukaryota; kingdom Metazoa; phylum Chordata; class Actinopteri; order Esociformes; family Esocidae; genus Esox; species Esox masquinongy. Next base: position 119,172 of record JACXGI010000135.1, read on the forward strand.
GGTCCACTGGATGGGACCAATGGATGGGACCACTGGATGGGACCACTAGATGGGTCCACAGGAAGGGTCCACAGGATGGGTCCACAGGATGGAACCGCTGGATTGGTCCACAGGATGGGACCTATTGGATGGGACCAATGGATGGGACCACTGGATGGGACCACTGGATGGGTCCACAGGAAGGGTCCACAGGATGGGACCAGAGGATGGGTCCACAGGATGGAACCACTGCATTGGTCCACAGGATGGGACCTATTGGATGGGACCAATGGATGGGACCACTGGATGGGACCACTGGATGGGTCCACAGGAAGGGTCCACAGGATGGGACCAAAGGATGGGTCCACAGGATGGAACCACTGGATTGGTCCACAGGATGGGACCTATTGGATGGGACCAATGGATGGGACCACTGGATGGGACCACTGGATGGGTCCACAGGAAGGGTCCACAGGATGGGACCAGAGGATGGGTCCACAGGATGGGGCCACAGGATGGGACCACTGGATGGGTCCACAGAATTGGACCACAAGATGGGTCCACAGGAAAGGTAAAAGCTCTAGATTATGTATGCCTTTCTAGTGAGCAAGTGTGCATTGTTGTCATGATGCTGTGTATTACAGCTGGTTGTACGGGATAACCTGTGACAGGACCATTGATGTTCCCTAAACACATTGTGGTACAACACATCATATTATTGTTTATTACACGTATCAGTGTTTGTACATGTCCCTGTTAAATAATCCATACATGCCATGTATTAGACATGGAAGAGGATGTGGCTGGGCTGATCTTCACGCCCACTCCTCCTTCCGGCCCTATATTTATCATGGCTGTTGTGCTCCTGACGTTTCTGCAATCCGCTAAGTAGAGGAAATATCATGTCAACTCTATTAACTTGACACCTGAACTGAGCTTCAGCTCCACACACACACACACGCACACACACAATGCAGTTTTACTAACTAGAGGTCCCCAGAAGGTAAGCAAAACAAGCTCACGTACACATACTCACACACACACAACCAAATCCATCACAGTACAAAGTACTGAATGCAGGTTTATCAGTAATTGTTACACGTTTTTGACAAAAATATGTTTTCAACAAAAGTTACATATTTTGTCTTTACTGGAGTTTCAATAATTCTGGAGGGAACTTTATGTTGGTGTTTTCAACAGGTGTGTACTATTTTGCTACAAAATGTTTCTACCCTGTGTTTAATATTGTAGATGACATCAATCAAAATAATGTTGCATGTCTTGAGGGGAAATTACTTGGTGCGTTGACAGGAAATTGTGAAGGGGCTGTTTCAAATTTTCTGTTAATGTTGTGTCAGTAATGAACAAATGGTCAAAGAGACATTTGTTTACCTTCCTGATTTGCTTACTTTTTCAGCTCAAAACAAAGATTGTCTGTAGATAAGCAAAAAAATCTTTAATTATAGATATAAGTTGCTGGGAAATTGTTTGGAGAGCGCATCACTCTGGTCCACATCAATTGTTCTAGTGATGACTTTCTCTGATCAGAAACATAACTCGTATAGGTTCAGGCCATGGGCATGTCTTCTGTCAACAGTGTGGGCATTCATTACTTCTTCCTCTGTATGCCTTTCTACCTTCGGCTTATCAACAATTCACAACAGCAAGAGAAAAGCGAGGCACACTTGCCTAAAGAACACATTGTGTTCCTATTGTATTTTGCATTTCTAAATAAAGGAGAAAAAGCTTGAAACCATTTGTCCTGCCCATACTGTGTCTCTATTGCCTCTCTTCTGTCCCTCGTACTGTTGCATGCACTAAGCCATTGGCCCATGCACAACAGCTGAGCCCAGCCCAAGAGCGGCAAAACAGGACAAGCCACTAAACTAATCGTGGGAGGGAGAGAAGTTCATTGCTGTGTGATAATGTTATGAGTCTTATTGGTGGGTATATGTACTGTACATAGTACTTCTTTCACACAGAACGTCCTCCCCCTCTGCTTTGCCTGGCTGTAATCGAACAGTTAATGCAGAACTTACCTAGGAAGAGACACTTCTCAATCAACAAGTTCATGCAAAGTCACACACCTCTCTCTCTCACGCACACACACTCAAAATAATTACACAACCCTCCTCATGTTGCTCAGTCACAGCCAGCTGATGCCTTTGATTTCTCAGCTGTAGTAAAGCTAATGAGCTAAGCTTTGATTCCTAAATTCTTATGAATCGATGTGACTGGTGTGTTTCGTTGTGAGCCAATAGAGACCCCCTTCCTACACGAGGTTCACAACCTTCAATTAACCCTCCAACTGTATTTTTCTGTCCAATCAGCTCCCGGTTCAGGTTCTGTTTATCCAAGGAGCAACACTGACATCAGAAGCAGGTTTCATAGTGCGCGTTGGCTGGCTGCTTAAGCCGGGCAGTTACCTAACAACAAGAGAATGCCATGTTGGAACAATTTGCGAAATGAAAAAGAAATATGAATAAATAAACAGGCCAACTTTTGTCAGTTGTTTTCATAGGGACTTCTGGGATACTCAGTGACGGTTTTATTAGGTACACCTGGTCGTTAACGTGGATAGTCAAACCACGGGTCATGTGGTTGCAACAGAATATTTTACAAAGTTAACCTGCACCATCCATAAAAAGTATGGGCAATCATTACCCTTTATGACTGGAGAACAACATGCTAGCTATTAGAGGTAATGTTGACGCTCCCCGGCGCTTTATTCATAGTCCCCAATGAACAAGACCACGGATGTGTTGTATACAGGTAACTATAATTTGATGTTGGCATAGTAAATTAGTGGGTTTAACACTGTTTCACACAGCTGACCACGGCAATCAATGTTGTCAGTCATGTATTAATCAATTTAACAAAGTGTGAAATGTTTTAATAGTTACAGTCCTACAGCCAAGGGTGAGGAGAAAAGGAAGGAAGGGAGGAAGACAGAGATGGGAGATGCTAGAGAGAAGGCCAGAAGGGAGAAATAGCACATTAAAGAGTGTACACATCAAGGGAGTAACATCACACAACGTGCACACATCAGTGGTTTAATCCTCCCGACACAGTTTAACATGTTGCCTACAGTTCTGTATCTGCTTTGCTCATGTTCACTTCCAGGGCCGGAGTTATTTTGTTAACAACCTGAAGTACCAGTTTCCAATTAGTCTTATGGTAATGTGTAACTCTCCTGAATTTTGCAAAATCTCAGATATAATGTTGGCATGCATTAAATATTTTTTCTACCTGCCAGACCTGTTTTAATAAGCACCTGTTTTAATAAGAAACCAATTGCCCCTCAGGGATAATATAGACTGCTAACTAACTAATCACCACATTTTGATAGATCGAAATATGATTTTAAATACATTTCAGTTTCTGAGGAATTGTATTAGTTTAAAGTAATGTGATTTTGTATGGAATAAAAACATTCTATACAACATTTGTTTTTATTGTTTTTGTTCATCATTGTCCAGGTTTGCTATCATTCCATAGGTGACTGTATATGGTTATTTTCTTTCATCATACCATCAGAAGTGTATAAAATTGATTGACACAACATAGACATTGTGAATTCAATTGTGTCACTTTGTACAACACGACCAGTCTGAGAGATCATTGTGTGCAGGTAAAATAGCGTCATTCCTAAATCAAGTGCCAACCAGACCTGGGTGCAAATACTCTAAAAACATTTGTAAATACTTGAGCGTTTGCCTGAGTCTGGAATGCCAAATAAGGGTGTGTTGCAGGTTTGGGATTTCTCCATTGGTTTATCAAGCCAGGCGAGCTCAATCAGTCACATTTTTATTGAAATATTCTTTCAGCTATTTGAAAATGTCTGGAGCTTACTCCCTCAAAACACTAATGTGCAACTCAAACAGACTTCTAAAGTCAGGTTGGAAAACTCACTGTTTCCATGTGATGTGGGATCCACTTAAAATCTGAATCAGTCATGAAGCCACATTGAATAGCAGGAATGTGTACTCACATCCATGTACCTTCTTCAACACTGTGTAAGCTGATGGTGTTTCTATAATGCAGATGTAGACCTGCCCACCAAGTTTCCAAAAGCAATAACAGCATGGATGTCATCATTAAATCACTGTGACTACAACAGTGAGCTATGTCAACCTTATTTTACGATATATTACCTCTTATAAAAACATGATACATAATAACAAATCAATTTGTAAAATATTGTCTCATTTTGCTGTGCTGAAGGTACTAGATTGGATATATAAGGTAAGCCCCTTTATGTAAAGGATGCCTTAAGACCACAGGACATGTATATTTTGTGTATCATTCATCATTGTCAAAACAGGAGGCATTGGCACAGAGACAAAACCGCTCTTCATTTGGGCTCCTGACTTGATGAATTACTGTTATGTCCCCGTGGTCATTACGTGTTGCTGATAACAACTCCACAGTATGGACCTCAATAATCAATGTCCCTCTTGAAAAGTCGAAGGCATAGAAGACAGTTATGGATGAGCCTTTCCTGTCTGGACTGATGACAATCTGTTCGTTGACAGAGATGAGAGTCTACATATGTGTCATTGTGCGGTGTTTGTGTTGATCATTTTTGCCACGTCAGTGTTGCAACATGGCTAACAGAATGATTCCCAACACCTGCTGGATAACTCTTACGAAGTGCATGCCTGGCCACATGGCTTGCCATTTTAATTGTACCTTGACCTATTATACCCCCTTATTAAAATAGCTAAGTCTATTAAAGTGTAAAAGCCTCACAAGAGCCAGTAGGATCTTAAAGCCCAGTCTTAGTCACTCTGGGTGGCCTGAGTCTTTCAACTGTCACCCACATTGGCCTTCTCTCAGGCTAGGATATAATCTGATTGGTTTCTCACTTTCATCTCTGTAACCATACAAAATGATTAGATTAGGCCAGGCTCCATCTGAGAGGTGCGAGGAACCACAATTCCGTGCACTTTTCCAATGGAAAGTGCAACAACACAACCACATCATTACTTTGATTAGAATGTCAAGGGGCAAATGAAATGCCATTTTGTTAGTGGAAAGAGCTATGGAAGAATGGGTAACTATCAGTAGGTGTAGTTCTGAAGCTGTTTCCTTTACTCCCCAAACTTTATTTTAAGCTCTTTTAATTGGGTCTTCTGAATGTCTGAATAGTAAGTAGATATAGTGTGATTTTCTCAGCATTGTTTTCAGGGCATTGACCTCTAAATGAGGTCTCATCTGGTTATACATAACAGGGTTGACTGGTTCACAGGGAGTTCTCAGTGATCAAAACAGGATATAATGTCATCAATAGCCTATGTATGTGAACATTAGATAACTTGCTTTCAAACCCAACATACAGTGGATATAGAAAGTCACCAGAAAGAATGGGCAAATATTGTCACAGTCTATGTGTGAAAAGTTAGTAGAGACGTATTAAAACACTCATGGCTGTAATTCAAGCAAAAGGCAGTTTCACCAAGTATTAACTCTGGGGTGTTCACTTATCCAAATATGGTATTTCACTGTTTTAATGTTAATTCATTTTCAGGTTAGATTTTTTTTTCACTTGGATATTGTGGGTTGATGTGTGTAAATAAAGATATGATTAATATATGCTAATAATTTATATTATGTTTTTTAATTTCAGGCTGTAAGGCAACAAAAGTTGAACATTTTGAAAGGGGGTTGGTGACTTTCTAAACCCACTGTATGTGTTAATTTGTTCAAGTGTATGAATAGTCCAATAGAACTACCTCAAATTGATGAATCACAGACTAAGATTAGGGCAATGTTCCCATGGTCTGTATTTCCTCACGTAGTGTGTACTTGGTCATTTCCCTTGACTGATTCAGAATAATGGCTTCTGCTCCATGACAGAATTGTAAATGAATGTATTTGTAAGGAAATTACTAACATGAGAAATATGGAAATGGCCCACTGGCAAATTTATGGAAAGTACAGAATGAGGGTACTCTTTAAAAAAATTAGATAATATAGGGAAGCACCAAGACCTGGTTTTTAAGCTGTTCTGGAAATCACGATGTAACACAAGCACCACCTTGTGACAGAAAATGGGATCTGGTACAATGCACCCTTAAAATGTCCACCAAAGACAATCTATTGTGTTGATTGTCTTTGTTAAGGGACCATATGTTCTGAAGCCTGAAAGACAGGTGGTGGCAAGATCCAGTGGGATCATTCTAGCCAATGAGTGTGAAAATATGCATGTGAACAACAAGCACAAAAGCCACGTGCATCCCCTTATACCATTGCACTGTCTCAAAGACTTACACTGTACCATTACACTGTCTCAAAGACTTACACTGTACCATTACACTGTCTCAAAGACTTACGCTGTACCATTACACTGTCTCAAAGACTTACACTGTACCATTACACTGTCTCAAAGACTTACGCTGTACCATTACACTGTCTCAAAGACTTACACTGTACCATTACACTGTCTCAAAGACTTACGCTGTGCCATTACACTGTCTCAAAGACTTACACTGTACCATTACACTGTCTCAAAGACTTACACTGTACCATTACACTGTCTCAAAGACTTACGCTGTACCATTACACTGTCTCAAAGTTCTGCTTTTCTTGTGTGAACATATGGACATATTTTGGACAGAGAGAATCCTCTCACTTCCATACTACAATGAAAGTGTTGTTTCTATGTTTTCCACTAAGTGGCGCTACAAAACAATTCACCAATCAGACTCAACTGTACTTATTGTAAGACAGATGTATTTGTAACTTCACCACATGGTATAAGTGTGGCAGATTTAAACAAAAGTACCGCATTTCATATACAGATTACCCAAATGTATTCTCTTGCTCTGATACTGTCTGTGCAAGGTTAAGACTTACAAAATTGACTTACTATATTATGATCATATACAGTATATATCCTTTTTCTATCATACCATGTTATTCATACATACATATAGGTTGTTTTAATCTTATTAACCTATTATTTAAAACATCTATATTATTATATATAACACTTTAAAAATGTGATTTACTGATTGTAATCCCTCATATAATACATACAGGAACATGTACCACCAAAAAAGCAATTCCATCTACATGCTGTACAATGCCCAGGAATGTCTAGAGGAAAACAGTGATCACAGACATTGAGCCTGAATCAACAGTCCAATCACCACATGTACAACCCTGTTTCCAAAACTTTGAAACGCTGCGTAAAATGCAAATATAAACAGAATGCAATGATGTGCAAACCATTTATCTCTATACTGATTTAAAAACAGTACAAAGACAATATATCAAATGTGGAAACTGAGAATTGTTATTGTTTTTGGAAAAATAATAAAATATTAATTAATTAAAATAATTTTTATTAAAATAATTTTTATTAATACCTAATCATGTTACTGACCTGTTGCCAATTGACCTAATAGTTGTGTGATATTCCATCAGGTTTAGTTTTTTAGCATTACACAACCTTTCCAGTCTTTTGTTGTCTCTGTCCCAATTTTTTTGAAACGTGTTGCTAGCATCAAATTCAAAGTGGGCAAATATTTTTCAAGAAACATTAAAAGTCTCAGTTTCAATGTTTGATATGTTGTCTTTGTACTATATTCTATTGAATATAGGGTTTAAATGATTTGTACATCATTGCATTCTGTTTTTATTTACATTTTACGCAGCGTCACAACTTCTTTGGAAACAGGGTTGTAAAATGAAAACTAACCCTGTTACACATGTGTTCTCATGTCTTCATACACGTAACTGCATCAACATACATACAGTAAGCAAGATCAACTAGTACAGGCTCACAGAAAACAACCACATCAGATCAATGCATTCTTTTCTTTAGTATAGTTGTTTGGGTTATGAAAAGGTGTTTGTCCTTGAGGTATCACAGTTATGTAATCTCAAGATAGATAGATAGATTAGATAGATTAGATAGATAGATAGATAGATAGATAGATATAGCTAGCAAGCTATCCAGACAGACAGAGAGACAGACATACATATAGATAGATAGAGCAAGAAAAGACTGAGAGATTGTATTTAGACATAATACTGTATGAATACTGTATTTAGACTTAATATCTGCAGATCAACAAGATGCTAGTTTTACACTCCCATCTCACTGACATCAATCTTCAATTTTTTATTCACATAAACTAGCAGGCTATAGCCATATTCTTTATTATATTGTATACATGGTTAGAACAGTTAACAAATAGTTATCCAGTGCAACCCTTTGATCAGGTCTGTTCTATGGAATTTAGTAACAGCATCTAGAATAATAAACATAGTAGGGATTATGCTTCTGAGTTTTTAATCTCCACCGACAAGCAGATAACCAACGCCGGTGGACGTTTAGCTGTCAATAAACCAAACAGCCAGCTTTCATTTCGACTTGAACCGAACCTAGACAGTCAATGTTATTCACACGTTGTGTCAGTGTGTCTTTCACCGGCCAGCAGAAACGAAGGAGACGCTGATGACAATCATGCCGTGTGCACTGCTGAGTCTCCCCCAATTGCACCTCCCAGGCTGTGATCAGGCTGAGACCCGTCTAGTCAGTCCCCACGACAGCTCCTGTGCTGGGCTGTGGCTGCAGCCTGCCAAGCCGGTCGTAGCTACGGTCCCCGGGCTCTGCCTGTGACTGCAGCTGCCTGCGGAGCCAGGCTGCATGTTACCCTGCTTGTCTGAGGACGAGGACGACGTGGAGGGGGATGGGGACGGAGCCAGGCTACATGTTACCCTGCTTGTCTGAGGACGAGGACGACGTGGAGGGGGATGGGGACGGAGCCAGGCTACATGTTACCCTGCTTGTCTGAGGACGAGGACGACGTGGAGGGGGATGGGGACGGAGCCTTGGGGAACACCCTGTCTGTGGGGGTGACAGAGGCTGGACTGCCCAGGCCTGAGGAGCTGGAACTGCTGGACCTTTGCCCCCCTTGCCCTCCCTGTCCGCGCCCCTGTCCTTGGCCGTGTCCTGGGTGAACGGGAGCAGGGCGGAGGGGTCTGACCGGGGGCGGCCTCAGGGGGGCGCTAGGCCTGCGCGCGCTCAGGGACGGTTTGAAGGTGCTCATGGTCTCGGAGGACGAGGAGCTGCTGCTGCGACGCAGGGCGGCCTCAGGGTCCCGGATGGCCATGGTGTTGGCGTGGAGGGGGCTGCCCGAGGGCTCGGGGGTGGACCCAGACACAGCGGAGGAGGAGTGCTGCTGCTTCAGGGGCTCCAGGGTGTCCAGGACCACGTCTGGGGGGTGCTTGGCCACATTCTGACGCTCCAGCTCACGCAGTTCATGCAGGGCAGTGTTCATGGTCTTCTCTATGTCCTGAAACAAGCAAACACAGACCGATTAAATACTCATGTTCATCGGCAATTACCTTCCCTCTATTACACTGCTGGCTGGCCTCTGAAGCTAAGCAGGATCGGTCCTGATCGCTCCCTGGATAGGAGAATAGATGCTGCAGCAAGCGGTGTTGGAGGGCCAGTACAGGGTGTTGGAGGGCCAGTACAGGGTGTTGGAGGGCCAGTACAGGGTGTTGGAGGACCAGTACAGGGTGTTGGAGGGCCAGTACAGGGTGTTGGAGGGCCAGTACAGGGTGTTGGAGGGCCAGTACAGGGTGTTGGAGGACCAGTACAGGGTGTTGGAGGGCCAGTACAGGGTGTTGGAGGACCAGTACAGGGTGTTGGAGGGCCAGTACAGGGTGTTGGAGGGCCAGTACAGGGTACTCTTCCCTGTGATCTAAAGGTCAAAAACCAGTGCTCCAGGGCAATGAGGGAAACATTGCACTCCTTAGGGTCTCCTTATGTTGTCACAAAAGATTCCATATGACTTATAAAATGTCCTGGCTACATTTCTGGCCCTTATTTCATAATGACTACCTCAAAATCCTCAGCCTGTAATGGCAAAATCGTGAACACACCATATTGGCAGAGTATTGTAGTCGGTGATACGATGATTAAACAACATTTATTACCACCAATTCAGACATCTGCTCTTACTTTTCTATCCTCAAACAACACGCTGCTGTAACATCTTCTCAGAATAAATACCAAACAGTTCTTTCCTGAGAGCAGGCACAAATACAAACTGTTTCAGTGTTCTCTCTCTAATGAAGCACATAAAGGGACCAATATGTAAATGTAGAGCGAGCAGCAACTAACAGACTGTGAAGCGTAATGAGGAGATGAGAGGCGGGGGTCAATGAACAGCCCTGTCTTTCAGTTGTCCTTCCCAATGCTGTCTGACTTTGTCCATCTGAGTGCTGGCTGTGATCCTGATTCTGGACACATACTGATAATCTGTCTGCCTGTCAATACTGTCTGTCTGTCACTGCCTTCTGTCTGTCTGTCCTGACTATACGGTCTGTCAATACTATCTGTCTGTGTCTCTATCTGATCTATCTATACTCTCTGTCTGTCTTGTCTATAATGTCTGTGTCTTTCTGTCTATATGTCTGTCTGTCTGTCTCTCTGTCTGTTTCTCTGTCTGTCTCTCTGTCTTTCTCCCTGTCTTTCTCTCTGTCTGTTCGTCTGTGTTTCTTTCTTTCGGACTATGTCTCTGCCTGTCTGCAGTCACTAGCATTTCAATGCACAACTTAAAGCCTGGCTGCACTGGCAGGAAGTAGTTATATAATGAATAACAATAGTTGTTTGGTTTTGCCTGACATCACCCACTGAATAATTTACTTCCAGCTAGCTACTGTTGAATTTGATAACTGTCTTTATTGCAGTTATTAGACTCTCACCTCTGCATACTCCGATGAAGGCAGAAATAAGTATGCAAGAAAAAATGAAAGTCAACTTTACTTTCACTATTCATGTTTCTATCTCACCTTTAGGCCGGCTGTGTATTCTTTATTTCTCTACTAAATAAACTCTCACCTCTGCCAGGGCCTCAGCTTCCAGAGATTTGTGGTCTCCAAGACTACCGTGGCGGGTGGAGACGGGGGAGGGTCTGAGGACAGGGCCATCAGCGAAGCACTTCCTCTCCGGGTGATTAATACTTCCTGCGCTGCCAAACGTACCGAGATGGCGTTTCTCTGGACTGTCCATGCGGGCTCTGCTGACGGCCATCTTGTGGGGGCTGCATGGGCGGGGCATGACCTTAGGAGGCGTGTCCATACCTCGAGTTGGGCTGTGGGTGTCGGTGGTACTCCTGCGGCGAGGGATGGCAGCGCTGTCTGAACGAACTCTCACCCTGTTGGGTCACAACGTGGAGAGTAGGACAGCATCAGAAAGACAGGACAGGGTACAGGCATGGTTGAAATATAAAGTGTAAACTTGCAGATATTGATGTTTTAGTTTGACAAACAACTTTCTTGATTAAAATATATTTAATACATTTTTTTAGTCAAGAACACAAATGGAAACAGTGTTTTACTGTCTTTTTGAAGCAACATTAGATTTTCTTTTACAAAAAAACTGTAAATCTGATATTGCTGCCAACCCCTGCAAGATTTTAAAAACAGTAATGCTAAAACATATTTAATTATCTATGCTACCTTCCCAGAGCAGGTCCATAGCGGTGTTCAGGGGTGTGTTGTGTGTGTTCGCAGGGGGAGCTGCGGTCATGGTTTCTGGATGATGTCCGGTCTCGATCTTCCTGGTGGGGTCCACTTCTGACCTCACTTTCAGCCTTTCCACTCAGACTGTCTGAGAATGCATCGTCCCTACGGTAACAGAGACAGGAGGCTTATTTAGGGCAAAGAGCAACAGAACATTACACCAATGTGATTTGCGAGACATCAGGACATGTTGGATAGCTTTACATAATAGATGATTCAAAACTAATATTTCAACTACAATGGACATGTGGTTTACATTTTTGAACCGTTGGTAATGAAAGTCCAACTGAAATTTACATTTGCTCCTGAGGAGTGTGCATTTCTAATATGCTTGATGACTTATCTGGTCTTAACAAGCCATGTACTATTATAAACTTTACCCAGAAACGCCAGAAAAGGAGTGGTCCCCAAGAGCCTTGCTTTGCTACAAGTTTTTTTTAGAGCTTTTCCTAGTCACTGTGCATTTATGTCTTTTTGCTTGCTGTTTGGGGTTTTAGGCTGGGTATTGGAATAACTGCTGACATTAAATGTTTTTTTTATAATGGTTGATTGATTGAATTGAATACACAGTCCTTCAGAATCCAAATCTAATCTAAATACTACTACTATCAGTGTAAATGCCACCAGAAGTTGGACCTCTTCAAGGCATCATTAACAAGCACAATACCAATCCCCGGTTCTCCTTGTGAGGTAAATCAAGGGCTATGGATCCAATTAGATTGGTGTTTCTGTGTCCCAAATGACTATTCCCTTCATACAACTAGCAGCACTTTAGAATAGGCCTGCATCATGTGTCTTCTCCCTAACTGGAGTTTAATTATGTCGTCCCCACAGTGATGCATGTTTATTGGCTCTCGGGCACGGTTCAGGAGGGATGAATGACCAGTTACAGAGTGACCTTAACGTTTCGTCCTTGTCAAGAGAAAATGTTGCCTGTGGAGACTGGGAAAGGGGCTCTTAAACTAACAACTAATTGGGGATTTATTTGCCTTTAAATGCCAATGAATACTTTGACACGGTAATAGACCATTGCACCTGAGGCAAAGTTAATCTGTTCACGGTGATTCACCAAACACAGCTGGTGGCACATAACAGGACCCAGATAACCTGGAGAACCATGGTGAACTGGTGCGGTCTGTACTCACATGTCCTGCACCACGATGTACTGGTGTGGGATGAGTCCGTCCACTCCGTTGTGTCGTCCCTCCCACCAGTCATCCGAGGCTCTCAGGTACAGCAGAAGGGACGCCCCCTTCTTGAAGGACAGCTCCCGGGAGGTGCGCCCCACGTAGTCAAACTTGGCAATGGCCTCAATCTGCTCCAGTTCCTCGTCACTGGTGTGAGGCTCCGTCCCGTTGTCCACTTCATCAGTGGCACCGGGCTCGCTATGGGGACTGTCACTAAATGGCGTGGGAGCGAGAGAGAGATACATAGCTTGACAAACATGTGACATGTTTTCATTTACATTTTGGCCATTTTGCAGGGGCTCTTATCTACAGCGACTTGTAGCACAGTGCATACATGTTCATACCTGCCCTCCAGTGGGAAAGTGCCATGGTCTAACAACTTAGATACATTTTTTAGATGTTGATACAGAATGACACAGTATATTTGCTTTGGAATAAATTAGACCAACAAGAGGGCGAAGTAATTTGAACCACGGAACTGGGTCCAGTACCCTAACTTTCCATTGGTTAATTTCCGTCCAAAGTAAAGTTAGCTGTGACCTCACTAACCAGTACTCCTCTCCTCCAGTCATGCACTTCTCATAGACGGGTCCATCCAGCTCGTGGTGGCTGGGGAAGATGACCTCGTTGTGGACGATGATGGTCTTGATGATCTCATTAACGTGCGTCTGGCAGGTCACAGGATCGTGGTCATCTGGTATGGGCATCAGGGTGGGGCCGAAGCAGATGGCCAGGTTATAGGGATCCATCATGTTCTCATCACTGTACTGGGAAAGACTCAAGAGAAACAATGGGGAATTAACTCAATCAAATTTCCAAAATAAAATATGGACAAAGTTGATAGATTTGTTCCTAAACACATGCAAGAAATACAATAAAACTATTTTAATGTCCTCCTCTACCTCCCTGGACACCATTTTTCCTAGTCGGGTTTCTTCGTAAGCATGTTTGATATATAGACTTGCTGATTAAGGAATAGTCTTAACGATTGGTGTGGACTTACTGGTTGAGGAATGCAAACAGGTATCTCATGACAATGATGACTGGACGAGGAAGAGTCAAAATGATCTGCTGAAGGTGGTGAGCTCTCTCTGCACCAGAGTCAACTTCTGTGGTTAAAAAAATGTAGGTTTTATATTAGGAAACATACAGTATCTGAGGTCATAGTATAGTAGCATTATTTACCGATAGTTGTTATGAGGTCATACTAGTGTACTGTAGCAGTAAATACTGATGGTTGTTATGAGGTCATAACAGTGTAGCAGTACTTATTGATGGTTGTTATGAGGTCATAATAGTGTAGCAGCACTTACTGATGGTTGTTGAGGTCATAATATTGTAGCAGTACTTACTGATGGTTGTTATGAGGTCATAATATTGTAGCAGTACTTACTGATGGTTGTTATGAGGTCATAGTACAGCAATAGTATTTACTGATGGTTGTTATGAGGTCATAGTGTGGTAGCACTAGTTACTGATGGATGTTATGAAGTCATAGTACAGTAGCACTATTTACTGATTATCATTATGAGGTCATAGTACAGCAGCAGTACTTACTGATGGTAGACATGAGGTCAAGGAACAGTTCCTTAGGGAACAGTGGGTTCTCCAGCCCCCTGAAGTACAGTTTTAGGACCCCTGCTACTGCCATGATGTCATGATCACTCTGATCATCTACCAATGGGTCCTCACCTAGGGGCATCACATGGGAAGGGGAGTCAAACAAGATGTCAATAATTCAGTTATGGTAAACTTAATGGTTATTTCACTGAGAATGTTGAATCTATACAATCAAATTCTTACTGGGATGAAATGAAAATGCGTAAAATGTAAAATTATCTCTGCTTTCTAAAATTGTCTTAATCAATCACAAACATGTTAGCTAGTCAACAAAAATAATCAATATATATTTGTCAGTACGGTATTTTGATCAAACGATCGCATTCCTGTTAAGAATGTGCTAGCTAAAACTACTTAACAACAAAAAATGTAAAATAACAAACGTAAATTTGTACAATACACTTATGGGCGTATGTATTTATCAGACTTTACAGAAAATCAGGCAACATATGGGCAGACCAACCTCTCTCAAAGGAATTTTTTATATCATTTACTTCAACCTGGGAACCAGGAATCCTGAATATGCCCTGCTGCTGAAGGCCTGTAGGGAGCAGAGAAACCCAAATCAGCGTTAAGATGGAATATCTGTCAACACACAGGCCGACACGCACGGAGAGAAAAACACAGACAGAGAGGGCATATGCACACAGTCAAGCTTCGTCATTCACAAAAGGTTTTGATGTTTGTTACAGTCCGTGCCCTACTTGTCTTGTACAACCACATCCTAGTTTCCATATGCAAAAATCTGAGATTCAAAAAGGAGGTTATTGCAGTAGTATTCAAGCCTATCAACTACATACAGGAGCTGTTCTACAAATGACTCTGTTCCTCTTACCGTATAGATTAATGTAGCGGACACAGCTCTCAACCACTACTGGAATGGCCTGTCCAGAGTCCTAACAAACATATCAGGGGGAGACAGAGATGAAATAACTTTCCAGCTGTTACAAGTGTGAACACAGCACATGAATAAATACATAAACTCTACACACTGAATGGATCATTTTTGATTATGCCAAAGACAGTAAACACAAAATACATCAACTTAAACAAATGTGTGCTAATTATGTGTATTATGTGTAAAAGGAGTCTATTACACACTGATTGCTTTACAACTTACCAGAAATACATCATTACACTGTCATTTTATCAATCTACATCATTTACATATTAACTGAATATTCACTGGTATTCATGTGTGAAAGGAGAAAGGGACCAGGCAGATAAAGAGATGTTTAGTTACTGTACACACTCAACCCAAACCCATTCAGCTCTAGCCTGGCTCTTAGATCTGTCTGTGCCCTCTTGTGAACTCCTACGGTCACTGGCATCAGCAGACAGCACAAGCAGATCCAAAACCAGGCAACTCTTTACGGGCGTTATGACAGAATACCTGGCTGCGGGCGCGGGCATTCCGTCTTCCCCTGGGGCGGGCAGAAAGAGGCAGCAGCAGGGTGCACAGAGCAGAAAAGAAAAGAGGCAAGAAGAAGCACAACATTGTTAGAGAAGCACAGGGACACCTCCAGGGAAAGAAGGTCAGAGGTAAAGCCTGGTAGAAGAGCCCATGTTTGGGGATAAAGAGCGAGGTAGGGGGACCCAACAGGGGAGACCAAAGCTTGGGGAGGCTGAATAGGTTGGGGTTCTGGGGAAAGCTAGTGGGACAGGATGCTGGGCACTCTGTGTGCTGGATCAACTGGCCAGTTGCCAAAACGTGTCTAATGTCTAGAAGATAAGTGCTCATGGGCAAGATTGTTAGCAAACGTCACACTTCCCCCAGTCCGGATTCATTCCGTACCTAACCCACGCTTTGTGAAATTCACTACTCTTCTCCAGACCCAATAGGCAAACACTAACTTTCCCAGCCAATGGACTGCCCAGCCTGAGAAACCCAGCACAAGACCACGAAGGAAGGGAAATCCACTGAGCTAAGCTGAAGTCGGAGTGAGATGAGAGAGCGGTCAAAGACAGGACAGAGAGGTAGGCCTCCTACAGCTGCTGGTAGAGATAGCTTACACACAGACATCCACACAGGCACACACCCCACAGGGGCCAGACAGGGGCCAGATAGGGGCCAGATAGGGGGCAGTCAGTACCTTGATGAAGGCCTCCATATTGCCGTTAAAGAGTTTATGATTAAAAATGGAGCGAGGTCTAGCCTTCCGCATTCTCCCAGGTTTAGGGGGAAGTGTGGGGGGCCTGATGGTGAAGGTGGAGGTTTGGAGGGGGTGGGGGGTGGAGAGGGGTAGGGGAGGGGCAGATACACATAACTGGGATGAAACAAAGTATGAAATAGAATTTTCTAAAGCCAGCTGGCTAATATTTTTTCTAGCCATTAAGGAGCCACTATATACTATACATGGCTCTTGATAGCATGTCTTATTCTTTCCACTCCTCTCAATACAAACCCCAACATTATTTTAGTCACTGAACAGAGGAAGTGTCCTTCAACTATTATCACAGCTGTTTCCGTTAAACCTTTAATAACAGGAATACAATTACTCTGGGCCACCGTAAATAAATATTTTTGAAAAATATTTTAAAAAATAGTGCCATTTTAAACCTATAGTATGCGGTAGTGTTTTGTAGTATACTGTAGAAAACTAGACTAAACACCGTAGTATCCATAAATAGTATAGTGTTTGATATAGGATTTTGTAAATTATTGTATAATGTTTAACCATAGACCATTTACTTTGTTTCCTACAGGTCATAGAAAAGAGCAAATGTGCTACATGTAGCTAATCAGACCACAGTTCTACATGGACAATTTAATATTTTTGTATTTTCAGAAGGTTTTCTCAGGAAGAAATCCCCTTCCCTATATGTCAAATACTATAAATCAAGAACAATAAAGGAAATACCACAGAAATGTCCACAAAAACAGAAGAGCAATTACTACAATGCTAGTAACATATTCACTATAGTGTTTTCGCACAAAAACACCACAACAAAAAACACTATTGTGAATACATGTTCAAGAATATAGTGAGAATACCCGATTTACAACATGATATACTATAGTATATTTAATAAAAGACAAAAGCACATGATTAATGACAAAGAAAATAAAATACAAACACCGTAATAGGCCTGTGTACTTAAAGGAGGCACTAACATAATGTCACTAACATAATAACACTCCTCTACACACTGACTTAGGCCAGGACTGTGGTAATGTAAAACACTCCTCTACACACTGACTTAGGCCAGGACTGTGGTAATGTAAAACACTCCTCTACACACTGACTTAGGCCAGGACTGTGGTAATGTAAAACACTCCTCTACACACTGACTTAGGCCAGGACTGTGGTAATGTAAAACACTACTCTACACACTGACTTAGGCCAGGACTGTGGTAATGTACAGTATTGTTCTATCCTGTGGTCTTAATCCAGGCTAGGTCATACAGACAGCTCATCTCCCCGTAACTGCTTTATTACATAAATGTGTTAATTAAACTGCAGTCAAACCACACTCCTATCCCTGTCCCTGTTCGGAATTCTACCCTTGATTCATCAGCGAATTGCTTTCATTTTAACCCGACATCATCCCTGCCACTTCCAGGATTCAACACACTTCTTTTCTTCCTTCTTTTCACCTCCTTTTCTTACCTTGTTGTTCCATATTCAGCCCTGTCCCCTAAACGAAAGGGAGAGAGAGAGAGAGTGAGAAAGGGAAGGGGAGAAAGGTTGAAAATGTGTGCGTGCATGTGTGTAACTGTATTCATGTGTGTGCGTGTGTGTGCTTGTGCACATGGTAGCGTGCATGTGTCTGTGAGTGAGAGAGAGAAAATACAATGCTTTAATGGCCCGGTTGAGTGCGTTCGGAGCCAGAATGTCTACAGAGCAACCAGATGGGTCAAACTGAACCGGGGGAAGTGGGATGAAGGGTGAGGGGCGTTAGCAGAAAACGGCACCTATTCAGACGGGCTCAACCATGACCGCCTCTCCGACTTACACAGAGCTAGCCAGGCAGCGGTCATTCAGTGGTCGCCCTAGAAACCGTAAAGAGAGCCAGAGGGGCGGACCCCGCCAAGTCAGCGCGGAATGTCAATGAAAGCTCCCGTATCCAGGGACAACAAGCGAGGAGGAGGGAAGTGGGAGTGCGAGGAAAGGTTATTTTAGTAAAAAAAAATAAGAATTGGAAAAACGATTTCGTTAATCAGATACAAAATAACTAAGAAAAATATTTCCGAAAAATACAACTGAACGATTGGCTGTGATTGCAAAACGAAGAATGAACATATGTTCCATTGTTGTTTTCTTTTGTGTGAACTTTCTCAAGCTTTCTGGTTTTTGAGGAAGAGGCCAAACTCTTTCAGTTTTTTTTTACAAATGTACTGATACAATTTCAGTCATGTGAAATTCCTGCAACATAAAAAAGTTCAATAAAAGTAATATAAGATGATAGTTGTTCTGTGTAAAAGCAGGGTTGGATAGCAGTAGTGCACATTTGTAACAAGAAAACAATATGACATAATATCCTGTAGCATTGTAACACTGTTACAATGCTACAGGATATTATTGTTTGTTATTATTGTTATTGTTTCTCAGACAGACAGACAAAAGGCTTGTTACTATTTGTCTGTCTGTCTATCTGTCTGACTAACCACAAATAATGAAACCCTGGAAATACCTGAGCCAGCTGTTTGTGTTTTTGCCTATGATTGTACATCAATAATAGCTATCTGAAAAGATATGCAATGTGTGTTGTTTGGTATGGGGTTTAACCACCTATTTAACCACACAATTTCACAACAATGTTTAATCCATAGAAATTCTACACACTGCTGATAGTTATAAAGGTAAGTTGTTGAACCTTTCAATGGAGGGATTCTACTGGCATAAAGTAACCATAATGTAACAAACTGTTCTCACCTTCTCCCAGCGTCTGCTTTAGTAGGTCATGCTTAGCCTGTAGTTTTACTATGAGGTTGCTGCCATTCAGGTACTCTTTAAATTTCTATACAGGGCAAAATAACATAATATAATGTGAGAGTAGCAAACATTTTTATCTAAAGAAGTCCACATAGTAGCTCAGTGAGTTATTATACTCTTTCTATGTAATATCTGTGGGAAATGAACACACTAGACCACACTTGATTGTAGGCTGCAGTCAATACTGATTGAAGTCATTATAGCAGAAGATCCTATAATGAGCAGAACTCCATGCATTAATTAGCATGACAACCAGATGGTTGCCTGTCTAAGCAATGCTGCATTGTGAGGAACACTTGGCCAAACCGCTAAACATGGGTAGCGAAATACTGAAATATCAGTATGAAATCATCTTCCTATTGGTGTTATTATATAAATATGCCACTTTTAAAGTAACTGAAGTTAGTGCATTTCGTGTATTATGTGTATGTGATCACAGGGGGGAATTGAACCTATCACCACAATGTTACCAGTGTAGCCACATAATACCTTGTGAGAGCCCTAGAGCACTAAACCCACATTGATAAAACACTTAATACCAGCATGTATTCATATTCTGGGAAGGAGAAGAATAGAGAAATCCATGGAGGAAAAACAGCCATGACAGAGGTTGGAACCCACTTTAAAATCAGTGATAGTGCGTAGGACATGTTAAGTAAACATACTGTCAAATTAATCTCACTGGATAATTTTCTGTCTTATGTTCTGCTTATGTGTTGACCAGAGTCCCTTTCTGTTCATTCCACTTGCCCTGTTCCAACCAGAAAAAAATACCAGTAAGGTGTCGTTCTCTGGGGCAGCCCCTTCCCAGGTAGGGAGGAAATAAGCAGACCAGAGTGGTCTAGATAAAACTATAATCCTGCCAAGTCTTCAGTGGGTGGTCTCAGTTCCCGTAACGTCTCTGGTAGATTTAAAGAGGGTATTTGCAATATAACATATGGGAGCCAGTGGTACATTCAAATTGATGCATTAATGCATTGTAAATGGTATTTGTTCTCATAACAAGTCATAGCAAAGTCCCAAGTCATGTGACTTAATCAAGCTACTCACAGTGAAGTAGAAGCCCTCGGTCTCCTGCTGGTTGGCTCGTCTCTTAGCAACATTGATCTTGCTCATGTAGGAGTCGGAAGAGGCAGACTTGACTGACTCGGTGGACTGGCTGTGCTGGAAAGCCTCGGACACGTCGAAGTCCTCCACCGTCAGCATGTCTTGCAGCGTCTGCATGGTGGCATCCAGAGTCTTCCTCACCTAAGAATGTCAGGAAGGGGAGAAGGGGAGAGTCCACGAGCCGCAGGAGTCAATTCGCCCAACGATTTTGATCTGTTAATCACGACCAGTTAAATCACGATAGCAGAACAAACTGCTTTTACGCTATTTTAGGAATATACCTTCAACGTCTAAACGTAACAAAAAGTCTAAACATTTGAATTACCCAGAATCCTCTAAAAACAAAGCCACCCGGCACTATTAAGTACACATAACTATAGATAAGCAGGACACAGATGTTATACTTGAACATTACCCTTATATTTGTTAACAGTACTCAAAACATAATGTGATATGAAATCATATTGAGATATGAGTTAGTACCACTTTTAAAAATTGATCATTGGCAATGTTTGATTGTACACTACTTAATCATTCCAGTTAGTTTGGAAGGTACTTTTTTACTATGAATACCCACGTTGACACTGTAACCCCACAAAAGCCTTATAGCACCAAATTTATAAATCAGGTCTTATTGGACAATATATTTCATGGTCATACCTGAATGTAAGGTAACTGTGATAGGCCCTCAAATATTATAAAATATTGACAATAATGTAAAACATGCAGCCGCATCAGGTTGGCGGTAAGATGGAGACGGGTACATTGATTCACAGAATTCAGGCAAGGCCGTGTGCCAAAAGCTGTCCGAAATTCTGAAGCTCTTGTTCTGAAATGCTGCGGTATTAAAACTTCAAACACCAAAAATGTACTTTTACATGTGATGTCACGGAACAAATGCTCACGACACGTGACCTTAAGACACAGCCGAGGCAGAGAAAGGCAGACAGGCAGGAGGTATGAGCTCCAGTTGCTAGGGCCATTCTGCCTGGCTGGGTGATGGAAGACAAAGTCAAACCCTCGGGCCACACCTCTGTCAGTTCAGAAGATGTATTGCGCTTGGCTGACAATTCTCAAGGCTGTATTTTCATGTGATAGAAAATATTTCTGTGTGGGTGTTGGAGTGCGTGACTATGCGCACGCTTGTTTGCTCGTGTGTGTGCGTGCACGTAGGTGTGTGTGTGCGCGTTTGTGAATGTAATATTGTGTGTTAATGTGGGTGAGTGACTGTGTGGGTGTTTTTAATAGAGTGAGAATGCCTTCTGGCTGTATTCAACTGGTCAACAGTACAGTAATGAATGCAGTAATCAGTACTGGGGTCGTCCGATGGCCCTGAGTGGATATGAGCTTGTCATCATTATAGCATTAGCAACATAGCCTGCCAAGCCATTTGTGACTAGTCTGTTTATGTATGCTTGTTGTGCTTGTTTGAGTATTAGCAACGTTTATGTAAACATGAGTCACACAGTCTGCCTATAGCCCTCTGTCAAGATGGATTTCTCAAGAGACAAGGGGCGACACTGACAGTATGAACAGTTTAAACAAACTGTATGGGTTCAAATCCTTTATGTTTAACCTTCATAGCTATAGGTGTGTGGAATGTTATTTAACATTTAGACAAAGAGGGTGTTACATGTATGTAGGATGTTTCTCTTAGATATTCGTGATATTTTTATCTTGGTCGTTCTTTAATTACAATTTTGGGAAAAAAAGTCACTTTCATAAAACTTCAAAAGTCATTTATTTTAATGCATTTGGGTAAATCTTATTCTAAAAAAAAATCCAATACGGTAGCATAATTATATTTTCTGTACAAACGAAGGCCAAAAATGGTTACTTAACAGTAAGTAATATTTTGCGTTTAGCTTACCTCCTCATTCTCAATCTTGAGAGTGGCCAGTCGGGACTGGAGCTGGTGATGACGCATCAGGAGCTCTGTCTGCACCGGTTGCTGGGCACTCAACTGGCACACCTAGCAGAGAGAGCGAGAAAGAGAGGGTGGGGTAGATAGGTAAAGAGAAAGAACGAGCAAGACAGAGGGAGCGGTAGACATATAGAAAGAAAGGGGTGGAGAGAGAAGAGAGCGCTTACATTAGTGATTTACAGTTTTAATTTATTTGACAATTAAAAGTAAAGGGCTACCTCAGATGAAGAAAAAAATACATATTATCGATGCTAACGCAAGCCACACAGAAAAAAAACACACACACGGCCCAATCCCTCTACCAATCACAAACCCTCCTCTTCCTCCCTCACCTCATCACCCATGTGTGGCTGGTAGTCGAAGCGTGCCGGCGGGCAGAAAATCTGGCTGTACATGTCCATGACTCTGTGTTTGTCCCCCCTAACATCCATAGCGTCCACAGCCCCTTCCAGCTGGTCGAGCCCCTCATGGCGAGACGTCTCCAGGCTATACTCCGCAGACAGATAAGTCCTCAGGGTCCGCGCCAGGCTGGCATGGTAGCCCAGGTCACAGCACTAGGTGGAGGCATGGACAACGCAACAGACAGGTACAGCACACAGAAAGTCACAGACAGGTACAGTCACAGGTATAGCACGCAGAAAGTCACAGACAGGGTAAGTACACAGGTAAGTATTAACTGTTCACCGTGCTAAAATTGGGACAATATACATTAAAGTCATACATTTAGATCAGTCAATTTGATGTGTAACGGGATATGCATATTTCTACTAATTACACAACCACAGAACTAGAACAACTACATTGAATGTCAATTTTAGTTGGATACCGCATCACATAATGCTATTAAGTTTCCTTTCATCTATTTGTGCATGAGTTGCAATCAACTCTATTTAAGGCTGCCAAAGCTAAGGTGTTAATAATGGGTTGTTTATCAAGCAAAACATTAATCTTTGTTTATCTTTTTTTCAAGACACAAATCACATTGACATTTCCTTACCAAATGGAAATGTTTTCGAGCACGTGATTCTGCCTGGACCCTATTCTTGTCGCCTTTATTACATGTAAATCAACAAATGATAGTCAATATTACCTGAGCTGTTGAAAAGCTAAAAGAAAAATGATAACCACAAGCAGGTACCTAAGCTATATTTTATTCTTCCTGTCATGGATTTGTGACCAGTTATAAATAAGACTTTTCACAGATAAAATACAAAATATTGACTAACTAGCAAGTTAACAACTTGATAACTGACTACTAGTTGATGCTCACAATTGAATGGCACAGGAAGAAATAAAAAATGATAAGCTATGCAACCCCGAAAGATGTATGACCCCGTTTCCCAAAAAGTTGGGACGCTGCGTAAAATGCAAATAAAAACAGAATGCAATGATGTGCATATCATTTAAATCCTATATTCAATAGAAAATAGTACAAAGACAACACATCAAATGTTGAAACTGAGAAATATTTTTGTTTTTGGAAAAATACATGCCCATTGTAAATTTGAAGCCAGCAACATGTTTCAAAAAAGTTGGGACAGAGGCATGTTTACCACTGTGCTGCATCACCTCTTCTTTTAACAGTACTCTGTAAGCGTTTGGGAACTGAGAGACCAATTTATGTTGTTTTGAAAATGAAATAGATTCCCATTCTTGCTTGATATAGGATTGCAGCTGCTCAACAGTTTGGGGTCTCCTTTGTCATATTTTTCACTTTATAATGTGGCAAATGTTTTCAGTGGGTGATGGGTCTGGACTGCAGGCAGACCAGTTTAGCACCCAGACTATTTTACCATGGAGCCATGCTGTTGTAATACGTGCAGAATGTGGTTTGGCATTGTCTTGCTGAAATGGACTGGAAAAGTTGTCTAATTCTAAAAAAACTAAACCTGGTTTCACACAATTAAGTAGGTCAATTGGCAACAGGTCAGTAACATGATTGGGTATTAACAGATCACGCTAGAGAGGATGGGTCTGTCAGAAGTGAGGATGGGGAGGGGTTCACCACTCTGTGAAAGACTGCGCGGGCAAATAGTGCAACAATTTAAGAATAACGTTTCTCAACATAGAATTGCAAAGAGTTTGCGGATCTCATCATCTGTGGTGCATAATATCATTAAAAGATTCAAAGAATCCAGAGAAATCTCTGTCAATGCCGCAAAACCAATACTGCATGGCTGTGATCTTCGGGCCCTCAGACGGCACTGCATTAAAAAAAGACACGATTCTGTAGTGGAAATCACTACATGGGCTCAAGAACAATTCCGAAAACCATTGTCTGTGAACATAGTACGTCACGGCAACCACAAATGCAAGTTAAAACTCTACCATGCAAAGAATGAACCATATATGAACAAGATCCAGAACCACCACCGCCTTCTCTGGGCCCAAACTCATTTAAGATGGACTGAGGCAAAGTGGAAAACTGCTCTGTTTGAAATTCTTTTTGGGAATCACGGATGCCACGTCCTCTGGGCTAAAGAGGAGAGGGACCATCCAGCTTGTTATCAGCGCCCAGTTCAAAGGTCAGCATCCATGATGGTATGGGGGTGCATTATTGCACATGGCATGGGTGACTTGCACATCTGTGAAGGCACCATTAATGCTGGACAATATATACAAGTTTTGGAGCAACATACGCTGCCATCCAGACAACGTCTTTTTCAGGGAAGGCCTTGCTTATTTCAGCAAGACAATGCCAAACCACAGTCTGCACATATTACAACAGCATGGCTCCATGGTAAAATAGTCTGGGTGCTAAACTGGTCTGCCTGCAGGTCAGACCTGTCACCCACTGAAAACATTTGCCACATTGTTCAATGAAAAATATGACAAAAGAGACCCCAAACTGTTGAGCAGCTGAAATCCTATATCAAGCAAGAATGGGAATCTATTTCACTTTCAAAACTACAGAAATTGGTCTCTCAGTTCCCAAACGCTTACAGAGTACTGTTAAAAAAAGAGGTGATGCAACACAGTGGTAAACATGTCTCTGTCGCAACATTTTTTAAACGTGTTGCTGGCATCAAATTCAAAATGGGCATGTATTTTTCCATGTATTTTTCAGTGTCAACATGTTGTCTTTGTACTATTTCAATTAAATTTAGGGATTAACGATTTGCACACGATTGCATTCTGTTTTATTTACATTTTATGCAGCGTCCCAACTTTTTTGGAAACAGGGTTGTATTTACTGACAGATTTGTGGGAAACATATTTAAATTATTAATCATGATCAAATACAGATATACAAATACACTTACAATCCATTAAATGGTAGAACATAAATGGTAGCATAGTTTGAAAAAATAAAGGGCATACAGTCTGACAAGATGCTACTATTCTTCAATTGATCAAACTAGTGTTATCTATAAAATAAAATGTGTTGCAAGGAGCTAATGTATTTCAAGATGCTACTGGGCTTCGGTGTATACATTTTTCCTGTGTTTTTACAATTTTCACATCTTTAGCAGGAAGCATGTCCTGTGCCACTCACATCTATCATGTCGGACACATCATGGATGTAATATTTGGCCACCAGAGCATTGGTTGCAGCCAGATTCAGCAAATAGTCGTTCCGCGCTTTAGTGCACTTCAGCTTGTTTTCAGAGTACTTGGCTTGTCTCTGGAGAGGGACAGACAGAGAGACATAAACCAAGACAGAGAGCAAGAGACATAGAGTGTAAGACAGAAACAACAGAGTGAGAGACAGAGAGCGGGAGACAGAGAGACAGAGACAGACAGAGAGAGAAAGAAAGAGGGATAGAGAAAAAGAAAAAGCCAGTGGGGGAGACAGAAGGGGAAGCCAAGGGCGAAAGATGCATCAGTCAGAGTGATTTGGGTCCAAGACTCCACCGACAAACTAAGTTAGATTTAATATAGTTTGTTCCATCTATAGAGGAACTAATTTTATCAAATACTTCACATGTGCTACATGAAACAATAGAGGTCTAGTCTTACCATGGAAACAAAACCACTAAAGGGTTTTGGTCATTAGTGTATACATTAACTGATGAAATTTCAGCAGCTAATGCATCGAAGTCATCTGACCTTTTCAGTTATTTGGGCACACACACAAACACCCACACATGCAAACACACACGCACGCACACGCTCGCACACTCACACGCACGCACGCGCACGCACGCACACGCACGCACGCACACACGCACACACACACATACACACACACACACACACACCACTCACAAAGATACAAAGCCCAAGCCACACCTTCTCTTTCATCTTCTCCATTTTCTTGATGCAGCTGCGTCGCTGTGGGCGGTCGTCAATGCGAAGGAGGCTGGTAGTGACATCGTTGACCTTGCCGATCTGCTTCTCTTCCTGTTTCTCAGCCTCCTTCAGCTTGCCCTCGGCAGTGATGCTCTCTGTGTGGTACATGTGATACGTCTTCATCACCTGCAAAGGGACAGGAGGACACCACTTAGAGCTGTGCACTTTAATACTTCAGTGGCCCCCCAGAGACTCGGAGTAGCTACAATACAATGATGTGAAGTGTGCAACTCAGACATAACATCGACATGTGACGGGGCAGACAGGCAAATCTAAAGGAGCGTACCTATGTATGCCGCACTGAATGAGACCACAGAAAGACAGCTATGGTCAGATTTGTAGAGGTGTGACTGACTGATGAAATTTGGTTCCTTCTGTCGCTTTCCCCTCCCCGCATACACTATCGCTCTTATAGGTCTCCTAGCAACTCCAATTCAAGCAGTTGGTGTAAAGAAAAAGCAAGGGAAACCAATCAGCAGAAAGTCTAGCCGAGTTACAGGGAACCTTTCCTCTTGGTACCTTACAGAGAACCTTTCCTCTAGATACCCCGCAGAGACCCATATCTCCAGATACCTTACAGAGAACCTTTCCTCTTGGTACCTTACAGAGAACCTTTCCTCTAGATACCCCGCAGAGACCCATATCTCCAGATACCTTACAGAGAACCTTTCCTCTTGGTACCTTACAGAGAACCTTTCCTCTAGATACCCCGCAGAGAGCCATATCTCCAGATACCCTACAGAGAACCTTTCCTCTAGATCCCTGACACAGAAACTTATTTTCAGATACCCCTGTAGAGAACCTTTTCTCTAGATACCTTACAGAGAACCTTTCCTGCAAAGGTGGCTATAAACTGTGCACCATACAGCATTATTACTGCATGTACAAATACCAGCTATGGACTATGTCAGTAACAGAGACTGTATGGTACAGTATATCACGCCATTAAGGCAGGTATTTTAACACGAGGCGTTTCCACTGGTTCCATGCAGCACTGCCTGCTGTCATCTGAACAGTGTGATAGTGCTAACTGGCCCACTGCCTACAGCACATGAATATATATATCTGAGGGAGGTGAAGCCAGCCACTGCATGTGTCCACACCAGGCAGTCCCAGACGTTATATTTTCAGTCACAACAAACAGGATCCACACAGCAATAGAACTGAGATAATAGTAGCTTCTGTAACATGGCGACAGTCTGATGACATTCTTTACACAGTGACTCGGGTCCAGGACTTGTGTTAGATAGCCAGTACTGTCGATGCTGTCTGTGTTACAGAGACATGTCATGGCATGCAAATTAACATGCATCCAATGTGACAAATGAGCGCCTTCCGATCACACACAGACAGACAGAGTGGAGCATGAACAGGCACACACGCACGCACGCACGCACACACACACACACAGATAATGAATCAAACACAAACACACTATGCGGATTATGATGGTGTGAGACGGAGGAAGGACAGACAGGGAAGGATGGTAAAATAAGTGATAGGGAAATATTACAGTTAAATGTTGGCATAATGACTTGGATGATATATCATAATACACATTTGGCTAATGTCTTAAATTATGTATCATATTGTATTGTTTGATTCAGATAAATGTTAGGATAATGTCTTGATGATGATATGATACGATATATCATATCATATTGTTTTGATACAGTTACATATTGAGATAATGATTTAAATGACATCATATCCTATTGTTTTGATGACATCACAACAATGTTTTGCGCTGGTTTTCAGCACAATAAAAATGTTTTCATTTAAAATCTTATTTTCCATCATCTTATAAAATAAGCAGACAAGCACTTTGACATGATAATATTGGAATATGACGTTCCTGGCTCTTCTTAACTTTAGTAGAGGAGGTAGATAAAGGACAGCCACATATGTACTGAAATTATGATGAAATCACGAGAGCCAGTCTACAGAGAGAGACAGGGCAGGCTTTGAAGAAGTAATGATAAGTTTGGTGTGAAACAGTTGATGTTAAAGCATCAAAGGCAGGCTTGTCTGAGTGACACTTGGTTCAGTAATTCTGGCAGTATAACAGACACCCCATTTCTATCTAACTTACATAATAAGACCTAGCAACATTCTTTTTTATGCTTGACTAAAAACATGATAACACAGATGTGTTTCAGCATACTATGTGTGTGTGGGTGTGAGTGTGTGTGTGTGTGTCTCCGCATGTATGCATCTCCACAGTGAATTTATCAACAGTAAATAAAGATGCATATAATGTAATGACATATCTGTATTTGACCCAGTGTGGCATGGGTTGAATATATGAGTATTTTCTGCTAAGATCACATTTGCAGCAAGCAGCCCTCCACTGCATGGCAAACTGCTGGGTCAGCTTGAAACAGAGCCAAGTACATATTCTCCTTCAGTACTTCTCACAGCGGGGAAAAATGCTAATATCCCCCCTATATGTCCTCTGGTGCAGATGTAAATGACCTGTGTAGCAAGGCTGGATACTGCAGGAGAGCTAATAAGGCTATTCTGCTCTGGACAGAACCTGGGCAGCCCAGAGACCATAGAGCAGAGAGTCTGAGAGGATCTGTGGGGGAGTTAGCTTGTTAGCTTCAGGACGCTAAATAATGAGCATGGGGAGAGAATAGGGGGGTTGGAGAAAGAGAAGAGAGAAAGGGAGGTAAAGCTAGAGGGTGAGGTAGAGAGAGAGTGAGAGGCAGCGAGAGAAAGATGTGTTGTTTACTCACAGTGTAGAGCTCATTTGTGACTTTCACCAACTCCTCGTGCATCTGCACACCAATGTCTTTGCTCTGAAATGAAAAAGAGGAGCAGGCATGTGAATCAGTCCTACTGGTGACAGAAAGGACAGCTTTACCATAAAAAGACCTGGCTGAGTTCCCCCAAGGCATTAATCAATGTGTTTCCAAGGCCATGTGTCTGTATGGGACAGATGCGTTTCCAAAGGCTTGTGTCTGTAAGGGACAGATTTGTTTCCAAGGGCGTGTGTGTTTCTCACACATGACTGTGTGCGGTGATATATTGTGTTCCTTTATATGTGAAAAAGAGTAATGTAACACCATGAAATGTATAGACAGAAAACTAAGAACATTTGTTTTGGATTAGATGGACTGAACAAGTCGAGTGATAGAGTTTACAATCAACGATGAGGAAATATGGAGCCCAGATAGAGCAGTGTGGCTTAAGGAATCTTGTAAGAGCAGTAACCGTTTACCTCTTCAGTAATACAGACAGACCCCTGAGGTGAGGGTTGATACAGCAGCATTTAGGGTTGGGTATGAGTTACAACCATGGTGACAAGTAATGTCCTGCCTTGCCCATATATGGGATGAAAACGGCTCAATGTGGACCAGGCTCCATGAGAATTTGACCTGTCTGAACCTAGCCACAATAATCATAATTATTATTATGTGCCACCACCAGAGTGCTGTGTCACCAGTAAGACTGACGACCTCTGCTTTTGCAGGCACCCGACACCACCAGCAGGAGGTGCTAGAGCAGAATATGTCATGGTAATCCCTTCTGACGATACCTCCCTAACTCATTCAATTTGATTTTGATTTATTTTGGATATGGTGATAATTACAAACCCAGTATTGCTTATAAGCAAGATTCTCTGAGAATGAAGGCTATGAAATGAACTGGGAAACATCTAGCTTGTATAACATGGTAGATAACTAAAGAATAATGATAAACATGGATGACCAGGCCCAAAACATTACATTGAATAGTTTATTATTTAACAAACATAAATAACCAAAATAAATAGCCTCTTTTATTTGATAAAATATCAAGAATAAAAAAGTACCTAATTTATTAACTACCATGAAACATTCGCAAATTAGAGGCTGTGACTTGTCTTTCAAAACAGTTGTTCCTAAAAAGTGTAATTTAATAACAATAAATAAAATGAATTTGTTGCATATGAACACAGGTAGTGATAAACCAGAACTCGACTGCCAGTCGTTCAAATGAACAAATCAGTCACTCAAATGATTTGAATCAGTCGTGCAAGACTCTTTTTAACTAAGCCTCAGTGTATGTATTCCTATAAATATGTGTGTATCAACACAATCAATAATCAGTTAACGGTATTCATTACTGTACCCTGCGTCCAATTATGAGATGTAAACATATCTTAACAATGCTGCTGGCTCAATCTATTTTTCATTGTGAATGTAAACAGCCATTGGTCTGAGCCCTTAGCTGGAGGACCGCATATGAAACCAATGATGTAGTAGAAATCTGACGCGAACCGTTTGACGAAACAATAAAGCTGAATGAGTCACTAAAAATGACTTGTTACTCTGGAGTCAGTAAAAAGTTAAAAAATAACAAATAGTTTGCGAACATTTGAGGAACCTTTCTAGTATCTCCAGCACACGATTCCACTGGGTCACCATGCCTATCAGCAGCTTGTGTAAAGGCAGGTCTTGCGGCTTCTGCTTCTCTTTAGGCACATGGATGGCCGTAGTGCTGCAGTGAACAAAGGTTGCAACGCATCACACCCAACCAAGCAAGCGTGCTATTGCTGGGAGCTAGAGAGCAGCCTTCAAGGGTTTAATGTGTGTGTGAAACAGCCAACGCGAAGCAACTCCATTAATTCCCATGACACGTACAGTGAGGGAAAAAAGTATTTGATCCCCTGCCGATTTTGTATGTTTGCCCACTGACAAAGAAATGATCAGTCTATAATTTTAATGGTAGGTTTATTTGAACAGTGAGAGACAGAATAACAACAAAAAAATCCAGAAAAACGCATGTCAAAAATGTTATAAATTGATTTGCATTTTAATGAGTGAAATAAGTATTTCATCCCCTCTCAATCAGAAAGATTTCTTAAAGGGAGTGCTCCTAATCTCAGCTTGTTACCTGTATAAAAGACACTGGTCCACAGAAGCAATCAATCATTCAGATTCCAAACTCTCCACCATGGCCAAGACCAATGAGCTGTCCAAGGATGTCAGGGACAAGATTGTAGACCTACACAAGGCTGGAATGGGCTACAAGACCATCGCCATGCAGCTTGGTGAGAAGGTGACAACAATTGGTGCAATTATTCGCAAATGGAAGAAACACAAAAGAACTGTCAATCTCCCTCGGTCTGGGGCTCCATGCAAAATCTCACCTCATGGAGTTGCAATGATCATGAGAACGGTGAGGAATTTGCCCAGAACTACACGGGAGGATCTTGTCAATGACCTCAAGGCAGCTGGGACCATAGTCACCAAGAAAACAATTGGTAACACACTACAACATGAAGGACTGAAATCCTGCAGCACCCGCAAGGTCCCCCTGCTCAAGAAAGCACATGTACAGGCCTGTCTGAAGTTTGCCAATGAATATCTGAATGATTCAGAGGGGAACTGGGTGAAAGTGTTGTGGTCAGATAAGACCAAAATCGAGCTCTTTGGCATCAACTCAACTCGCCGTGTTTGGAGGAGGAGGAATGCTGCCTATCACCCCAAGAACACCATCCCCACCGTCAAACATGGAGGTGGAAACATTATGCTTTGGGGGTGTTTTTCTGCTAAGGGGACAGGACAACTTCACCGCATCAAAGGGACGATGGATGGGGCCATGTACCATCAAATCTTGGGTGAGAACCTCCTTCCCTCAGCCAGGGCATTGAAAATGGGTTGTGGATGGGTATTCCAGCATGACAATGACCCAAAACACACGGCCAAGGCAACAAAGGAGTGGCTCAAGAAGAAGCACATTAAGGTCCTGGAGAGCCTAGCCAGTCTCCAGACCTTAATCCCATAGAAAATCTGTGGAGGGAGCTGAAGGTTCGAGTTGCTAAACGTCAGCCTCGAAACCTTAATGACTTGGAGAAGATCTGCAAAGAGGAGTGGCACAAAATCCCTCCTGAGATGTGTGCAAACCTGGTGGCCAACTACAAGAAACATCTGACCTCTGTGATTGGCAAACAAGGGTTTTGCCACCAAGTACTAAGTCATGTTTTGCAGAGGGGTCGAATACTTATTTCACTCATTAAAATGCAAATCAATTCATAACATTTTTGTCATGCATTTTTCTGGATTTTTTTGTTGTTATTCTGTCTCTCACTGTTCAAATAAACCTACCATTAAAATGATAGAATGATCATTTCTTTGTCAGTGGGCAAACGTACAAAATCAGCAGGGGATCAAATACTTTTTTCCCTCACTGTATCATATTAGCGGCACTGTCCGTCACGATGGCTGGTTCTTTCTCTGTAACCTCTTCACTCATTTAACACCTCCAAAGAGAAAATGCATTGATTTACACATTTGATTTGGATCTGGGTTTTTTGGGTTCTGGATTTTAAGAATCGGTTCCAAAACAACCATCGGGAAATCTTTTTTCAACCTTACCCATTTACGTCCATCAGGCAGCAGGAATCCAACCCAACCTCGTCACTGCTCTGCCCTGACATTGTATTCACCCTCCAAGGCCAAGAATCATGTGAAACTACAGCCACTTGCTGTCAATTGATAGCGATCTGTGCTGTGTTCCCCCGGCAAGGCCCTGAACCATGACCACTCTGTTATTTCTCAGACATGCTTTACAGCTCGGATGGTTCTTAGGCTATAGCTTAAGTGTTTACTTACGTTACAATTATCAGGAAGAGTGTGCACAGCAATATCCTGTACGCTTCAGTTATTATGTGACATAGAAATAGTTTATTTACCACTTTATAAATTCGACAATTAAGAACCATAAATATAGAAGTACGAGTGGTACAGAGGAGGAGAAACAGAAAGGTATCAGCATGAGTTTCCAAGGACATGTGTGTCTGCACAGGACACATTTTCAATTTCAAAAAAGGAAACATAAACGTTCTATCCTGACCTTTTTGAAGAGTCTAATGACATCCTCTCCAACGTGTGCCAAACGAACAATAACATTGTTGTTGTAGAGGTCGCTGAGTGTAGCATGGTCTCTGCTCTCTCTCCTCGTCTGGTTCAGAACCAGGTACCAGCAGTTCACTGTCGACAGCAGGTTTTGGTCCTTCCTAAAAACAGAGGTCATAGGTCAGAGTTTCACCCAACAGCCGGGTGCAATCCAATCCCAGTGTAGTTCAAGTGTCTTGACATAAAAGCACGTTCAGGGTGTTGAGTATGGCTGAATGTAAGTACTTTTCTATTCTCCAGCTGATGAAATTGGTTAACAGGGATGGTTGGGGATTCTGCCAAGAAAACCCATAATTAACTTTATCCCCAAGTCATTTTGGTTTGTAAATATCATTTGGTATGTCTCTGCATGCAGTCTGAATGAAGTGGCCAAATATAGTATTACAGCTATTACTGTTAGCTGCCTGTTAGCTGTTCCTAGAGACTTTCCGTCATCGCGCTAGTGCTAGTCAGCACTGGGTGGTGAAATTGCCTCTAAATTCCTCATTTCAGATGCAGAGACATCAAAATGGTCACCCTGAGACAATCTGACAGGGGAAATTAGATAAAGGACTAAATTGTTACAATCTTGAACTATTCCCTTTAACAGTTTGCTTCCCTTATGTGGAGCTGCTCCAAGTTAACCGATAATAGCTTGCTGTTGCTTGTTAAGCCTTTGAAATCTACCAGGTTAACAGATACAGTACTATAGTTTGAAAAATAACAGCAAAGCAAGTGAGTTTGTTGTTTAATGAAAGTCTAGAGGTGAGATAAACGCCTGGATGTGCAGGTGAGATAAACGTTTATCACATTCTGTTCATTTCCTGTATAGAAGGAAGAGGAAGTAGAACGAGCTGTAAGAACTCTCACTAGTCTCACAGTCTGGCATATTTGACTTACTATAGGTCTCTAAATGTAAGTCCAGAACGTGGTCAAAGAAGGTGTCTTTTCTATTATATTTTGTAGAGCATGCACCTCACCACATAACTTCACAACCTATTTTATAAGGAACCTCTTATCTTATGAACAAACACATCAATGGAACACTCACCATGCATTCCCTCAGTCACACACACTCCATGGACACTCTCACTGCCAAACTCTACATGCACAGACAGAGACACAGACACACACACACACATTTGTTTTTATATCCTCATGGGGCCCTAAAAAACTAAATTGCATGCTGCCTTGCCCTAATCATAACCCTAAACCTAACCCTTACCCTAACCTTAACCTAACCCTAATCTAAACCTAACTCTAATCTAAACCAAACCCTAACCTTAACCTCAATAAAGTAACATTTATGCCGAAACTTTAACTAGATGTAATGCCTAACCTTAACCCTAAACTTAACCAACAACTCCTGGACCTTAAAGAACCCCCCAATTCTAACTCTAAAATTAATAGTAAGTTTGACCCTAAACCTAAACCCTGAGCCGGAAATTGACTTTCCCCTCATGGGGCCCAAAAAAATCCCCACGAGGCATGTTTTTCAGGTTTTACTATAGTTATGGGGACAAAATGGCCCCACAAGGTAATAAAAACAAGCACACACACACACAGTACACACACACACACAGAACACACACACACAGTACATACACACACACACACACACACACACACACACACACACACAGTACACAGTACACACCAGTCCTGAACACTGTACCCAAACACCGGTTACTGAACACACCGGTCCTGAACACGCTGGTCACATTCCATTTATTTATATCTTGTTTACTTGCATTGTGTATTTTTGCACAGTGTCATTGACCTGGGTTACAGGCAGACTCCCATTGTAGTATGTATTTGTAATTTGTGTTATTTGTGTATTTCATGTTTAAGCTTAGATGTTTGAGTTACTTTATTCAAACAATTACATCTTTTAGCAGCCAATACAGAAACATTTTGCTACACCCGCGACTACATCTGCTATAATATGTATGCGACCAATACAGCCTCTGCTGCCAGCTCTTTGCTTTTGATCCAGGATCCTATGACAAAAAATTCCCTATCGCTTCCCTGTCTGTGGTGGACGATGTGAATAATTGATCCTGAGCATTCAGTCTGCTGCCTGCCAGGAACTCCGTCAGAGCCCAACACAGCAAGCAGCTCTGCTCTGAATCAAAAGAAGACGATGTTAGCAGATTTACAGACAAAGAATGTGTTATGTTATATACCGTCTGTCCCTGAGCTTTCCATTGCATATAACTACAGTATACCAGGAGAGGAGTAATTCTGCAGTGATCTGCAGTGCAGCCCGGGACTGGCACTGAGTGAGAATTGGAGATGCAGTGCACATCTGTTCATTACTGACTACAGTGACTTACCACTGTGATCCCTATTTGACCTGGTCAATAATAGTGAACCAAATAGAGAATAGGGTGTAATTTGGGCGCAAGCCCATTTCCTGGAAGGGGGAATGAGCCACAGAAAGGTGGCTATAAAACATAGAAGATATTCTACCAAAGAGCATAGCATCATTTACTAGAAGCCAACTGTATTATTCATCATTAAAGTGAAGACAGAGATAACACAGCATATTTAGTCACTGACTATTTCCTCCATTATGCAAAAAGAAGATTTGAATGTATGGGCTTCATGTCCTCATGTTTATTCAGAGTGGAAGGCCTATGATGTCACGTGGGTGATGGTAACATGAGACTGTCTCTTTAATAGCACTTGTGACCCCTTTTCCCCATGCATGCACGAAAGGATCAAAAGTGATAAAGGAAGGAGGGCAACTGAGTGTTTAAAGAAATGAAACAAGGGAATGAGAGAGAGCAAGATCATGAGAGGCTGGAGGGGGCATGGCTGGGCATTTTATATGTGGAGACTGAAACAGCCACACAAAGTAAAATAATCAGGGAGTTCTGAATCCTTTCCATGAAAGACAGAAATAATGATGACCATTTAATGTGAGGGAGAAACTAGTTCAACTGGGTGTAAAATGAAGAGAGAGTGTAGAGTATAGGAGAGAAAGGAATAGAGAGAATGTTGCTCAGTGTATACCCATTCTTGGTGCACTAAAAGCCTTCATTTTATCTCATCCATATACTCTGATTCTGAGAGTATGCAACAGTTTTTTATACTGAAAAGAAACCATCTCTGGAGTTAGACTAGACAAGCATTTTAATAGTCTGTCAGGGAATGCCTCTTCTGAAGTGGGACTAACATGAATCCCGTGGTGACCAGAGTTGTCAATCAAACTGACTGCCAACTGTCTGCTTGCAGACCACTCTTCACTATAAAAGTATGTCACATTTTTTAAGTAGTGTGACTTCCCAAGGTATTTAGTAGAAAGGAGAGCATACTTTGCTACCCTGCCATTAAAAATCAACCCTGCAGAACATCAATCAGCAACAGTTAGAGTTGTCAGGGAAACAATACTGAACAATATATATGGGAGCAGAAAAGTCACAAACGCTTCTAATGGCATGCTGCTTTTAATATTCTGAAAGGTCACAAAAACAGTCACAAAAAAATGTTAGGGTAGCATTATTGTATAGTATGATGAAAAATAGACAATAGATTGAAAAGACAGCGGTTTTAAGTGGTCTGGTTTTTGGCATCCTGTTCTGGTTTCCATGCTCTGAAAATTCATTCTCTCTCTT
>JACXGI010000135.1:156369-184794 GCA_016801175.1 Esox masquinongy
GTGTGTGTGTGTGTGTGTGTGTGTGTGTGTGTGTGAATGCTTTTTTTAAGGGCAAATGTTTTAGCAGCATGTGAAGATTGCTGTGGAGGTTTCTACAAAACCCACAAAGCAATGCTCTCTCTCTCTGGGCTGGCTAGATAGTAAACATAGCTACACACAATGGTCAACTGACATAACGTGTTACATCATTAACCATCAAACAGAATTATTGTTAATTGGTGAAATTCACAATAAGAAAATTGTAATATTTTAAAACAGGTTTTTGTAAAAAGTTTTGTGCAAATGGTTAAACACAATGATTGTGCATGTAATGTTGTTAAACGAGAAAAACAATGTATTTTGTTGAATAAGAATTTTTAAAGGACAAAATATATGAAGCTCCAGAATGTAATTGTTGTTTAACAGCAATATACAGCTCCGGAAAAAATTAAAAGACTACTGCACCTTTTTCTTTCCTTTCCAAAAAAGTCAAAAAGGAAGGTTGAGTGGTCTCTTAATTCTGTTCCTCACTCAAAACTTTTCTTTTCAACTTTTTCCAGAGCTGTATGTAAAAACATAGTGGTACCAAACAGTTCACCACTGTCACATCCTGGCATAGTTGGTTGCCATGCCAGTGAGGTCCTACGCCCTCTCTCCCTCATTTGTATCATGGACACTTGTTTCGTTGTTTATTGCACTCACCTGTTTCCCCAATCACTGTCCCTAATTAAATTATTATTTTCCTAGTGTGTCTTGTCGGCCTTTGCTTGGGACATGCCATATGCAATGGTTGTTCTGTCTTGTCTTGATGTTCAGTATTTCTTTTGTTATAGAACTACTTTTATTAAATGTCCTCCGTTCTCCCTGCGCATGTGTCCTGCCTCCCTTAATCGTTACAACCACGCAATCTGTAAAAAATATAATTGCCGTTTGTCATTCAATTCTATGATGACTACCAGGCAAAGAGTAGCACACACTAAGGTCACAACAGTACTCACTTAAAGTGCTGGTGTTCCCTGGAGGAGCGTATTTTGGAGGTGAATCGCTCTGCCAGTTTGTCCAGGCCTCTGGCGTACTCCAGCTGCAGCTCAGCCTTGCGACGGAAGAATTCCTGCAGATCCTGCAGCAGCTGTAACCGGGACTCTGACTGTTGCTCAAGACAACGGAACTGCTCCACCAACTGGTTACGGATCTCTGACAATTAGAGGAGGAAAGCATAACTTCAAAAAAGGGCAGTGTGAAAATGTCTCTCTCTCTCTCTCTCTCTCTCTCTCTCTCTCTCTCTCTCACTCTCTCTCTAAATATATATATATGTATGTATATGTATACATACACTGCTCAAAAAAAGTTAAGGAAACACTGAAATCACACATCGGGTCTTGATGAACGAAATATATTAAAGTTCAAAATCTTTACTGTGCATTGTGTAATTCGTTGAGAACAAAATGACATAACAACGGTCAATGGAAATCACCAACCAAACTCACCAATTCAAACTTACACCGAAAATCAAAGTAAACCATTGAAATCACAGGCTGTTCCAACTTGCGTGAATTTCATCATGGCAACTCATAATGTGACTCAGTAGTGTGTATGGCCCCCACGTGCCTGTGTGCACTCCCAACAACGTCTGGACATGCTCCTGATGAGAGGGCAGATGTTGTCCTGGGGGATCTCCTCCCAGACCTGGATCAGGGCATCAGTGAGCTCCTGGACAGTCTTGCGGCATCGGATTAGATTAGATTAAACTTTATTGTCATTGAACTGTACGAGAACAGTACAACGAAATGCAGTTAGCATCTAACCAGAAGTGCAAATAAAAAAGAGATGCACCGATACATAATGTCCCAGAGGTTCTCAATTGGATTCAGGTCTGGGGAACACGAGGGCCAGTTAGTGGCATCAATGCCTTCATCATCCAGAAACTGCCTACTGTGATGGTAATTCCATCGATAGGAACTCTTAAGAAGTAAGTACCGAGTCAAAGAAATTCCATAACACTACACAATCTGGCCATGTGAGCCAGGAGGAACCCAGGGCCCACTGCACAAGCATAAGGTCTGATGATGGGTCTGAGGACTTCATCTTGGTACCTAACAGCAGGGTACTGTTGGCTAGCATGTGGAGGTCTGTGCGACCCGCCAAGGAAATGCCTCCTCCATCACTGACCCACCATCACTGACCCACATCAAACCGGTCATGCTGGATGATGTTGCAGACAGCATAACGTTCACCACAGCATCTCCAGACTCTTTTATGTCGGTCACATGTGCTCAGTGTGAACCTGCTCTCATCTGTGCTGTGAAGAGAATGTGCGCCAATGCCTGACCAGCCAATTCTGGTGTTCTCTGGTGAATGCCAATCGTGCTGCACAGTGCTGGGCTGTGAGCACAGGTCCCACTAGAGGATATTGGGCCCTAATGCCACCCTCATGAAGTGTGTTTCTGACAGTTTGGTCAGAAGCATGCATACCAGTTTAGAGCTCTCACTGTGCTCCTGCTGTTCCTCCTCGCACAAAGGAGCAGATACCGGTCCTGCTGCTGGGTTGATGCCCTTCTACGGCCCTGTCCAGCTCTACTTGCATCACGGCCCATCTCCTGGTATCTGCTCCATGCTCTTGAGACTGTACTGCAAGACACAGCAAACCTTCTTGCGACGGCACATATGGATGTGCCATCCTGGAGGAGCTGGACTACCTGTGCAACCTGAATGGGCTGCAGATCCTGCCTCCTACCAGTAGTGACTGGTACCAGTAAGGACACTAGCAAAATGCAAAACTAGAGAAGAATCAGACAGGAAAGATAAGGCGAGAGCAATTGTCTGTGGCCACCACCTGCAAAACCATTCCCTTCTTGGGGGTTGCCTTGCTGTTGCCTCTCCAGTGCACCTGTTGTCACTTTCATTTGCACCAAACCAGGTGACATTGATTCTCAAACGCTTATGCTTCCTAACTGTAAAGTAGTGAGTGTACAGCTTGTATAACAGTGTAAATTTGCTGTCCCCTCAAAATAACACAACACACAGCCATTAAGGTCTAAACCGCTGGTATGTTACAGTACACGTTGGCATTCATGGTTCCCTCAATGAACTGTAGCTCCCCAGTGCCAGCAGCACTCATGCAGCCCCAGACCATGACACTCCCACCACCATGCTTGACTGTAGGCAAGACACACTTGTCTTTGTACTCGTCACCTGGTTGCCGCCACACACACTTGACACCATCTGAACCAAATACGTTTATCTTGGTCTCATCAGACCAC
The DNA here is from genome assembly GCA_016801175.1 of Esox masquinongy. Taxonomy (NCBI): domain Eukaryota; kingdom Metazoa; phylum Chordata; class Actinopteri; order Esociformes; family Esocidae; genus Esox; species Esox masquinongy. Next base: position 159,609 of record JACXGI010000135.1, read on the forward strand.
AGGACATGGTTCCAGTAATCCATGTCCTTAGTCTGCTTGTCTTCAGCAAACTGTTTGCGGGCTTTCTTGTACATCATCTTTAGAAGAGGCTTCCTTCTGGGACGACAGCCATGCAGACCAATTTGATGCAGTGTGCAGCGTATGGTCTGAGCACTGACAGGCCTACCCCCCACCCCTTCAACCTCTGCAGCAATGCTGGCAGCACGCATACGTCTATGTCCCAAAGACAACCTCTTTGTGACAACCTCTATATGACGTTGAGCACGTGCACTCAACTTCTTTGGTCGACCATGTTCTGAGTGGAACCTGTCCTGTTAAACCGCTGTATGGTCTTGGCCACCGTGCTGCAGCTCAGTTTCAGGGTCTTGGCAATCTTCTTATAGCCTTGGCCATCTTTATGTAGAGCAACAATTATTTTTTTCAGATCCTCAGAGAGTTCTTTGCCATGAGGTGCCATGTTGAACTTCCAGTGACCAGTATGAGGGAGTGTGAGGGCGATGACACCAAATTTAACACACCTGCTTTTTTATTATCCCCTGATCTGTGTCTTTCCAGAACTTTAACAATAATAACAATAAAAAGCCCCTTACAAGCATGAATCATATAGTGTACATTAAAAAAAATAAAACAATAAAACTCTGAGATACTGACACGACAAAATGACTATGCTAAGTGTGAGACTGCCTGGGTTTTTACATTGTGTTCTCTAAAGGGATATCTCAAAATGATGGCAATGCCTTTTGTCCACTTCTCCATCTGATGAATTTATGGAAGAAATTCTTTGTCTCACTAACTAGAACTAGTGCAACAGCTAGCACAAATTTTTTGTTAGAGCCACATAGCTAAAATTAGCTTGTGAAACTACCTCTAACTTCCTTTGTACTTAACACAGAGACATTAATATTAACAGTGGCATTCACAAGTTCACATATGTTCTATATTTAAATTTGGCTCAATTTACTGTTTGAAGGAATTGCACTTATGGTATTGCACTTATGGTAGATACAGTAGAACTGGCTAGCAAAACTACCGGTAACTTCCTTTATACTTAACGCAGAAACATAACAATTGTAGTTCACACTTACACTTAGACATTTTCCATTGTTATGCTATGAATTAGAATAGCAAGTTTCCAAAACAAGAAGTAAAAACCACATAAATCATTTAATAAAAAAAATGTACACTATTTCAGAATGACACACTTTCTTGTGGTTCATTGCTGCACAATGCATACATCTCAGCGGCCTGACCAACATCCTATTCTTTATCCTGTCTGCCTCACAAAGTAGCACAGAGCAACATACATCATTGAAGTAATAATGCGTATAGAAAACAAGACAATTTGTAATCTAGATTTAAGATTTTGAAATTTAACAGTTGGTCCAAAGCATTTTTCTATAATGCAGTGATGAACTGAATGTTTCTCTTACTAACTTTAAAATAATACTTTGTGAATGTGGTCTTTTATCTATCACCCTAGTGTCAGACCAACATTTGGCTAGCCATATGTCTGTGTCCAGTATGAATGAGACAATTTAGCAAGCCAATGATAAGTACTGTTAGCACAACGACTAGAAGAGTATGACAATTGCTAGCATACTAGACTAGAAATGCTAATACTAGTTGACAACTGCGCTAGCACTTTTTTGCAACTTCCTTTAAACACACATTACAATATTATGCACAATATGATTGGAGAAGTAGAGAAAGGGCTTCTTTATGAAGATCCTGAAGTCTTCCTTAAAAAAGACAGTCCAAAAATATGGTCATGTTTGAGTCACTCCAAGTCTCCTGCATGGTAGCTTGTCCCCAGTCCATAGAAATGTATCAAAGAACCAGATTCTACAGCCCCCTGCACATGAAAGGCATCCTTGTTTACTTCTCCATGGCATTTGTATTGATGTGTTATAGATGCAGTCTGGGACCATTTCAAATAACAAACTACTTTTCAAAATCTACCTTTTTGGGCTGGATTATATGTTGATTATATGTGCATTTGTAAGTAGAATTACTATCATAGCTCACTCAGCAATGAAATTCCAAGATAAAAACCCAGTGGTTATGATGACATGGGGAACACAGCAAAGATGACACTTACTGGGGAAATTGTTTTGGCTCGACCGTGCCAGTTTTACTGTCCCAGAATCTTTAAGGCTGCTTGATATGTGCATAAATTCATATTGCAATTTTAATACAAAATAATGTGATTGCAGTTCTTTGAGCAACATAACATTTTATTAAACTATTGGAATTATAGAATGAATACCTGAAAAATACATTTACAAGTAGCAGCTTACTTCTTTAGTCAAATAAAGTCAGCAAATTGTTCTAAACAGCCCACAAACATAGTTCTATGTTTAACTAACAAGAAGGATCTAAAAACAAGAAGGCTCTAACAACAAGGCTCTAACAACAAGAAGGCTCTAACAACAAGAAGGATCAAACAACAAGAAGGATCTAACAACAAGAAGGATCTAACAACAAGAAGGATCTAACAACAAGAAAGATCTAACAACAAGAAGGATCTAACAACAAGAAGGATCTACGCGGTTTAAGTAAAAGTGTAGGGCTTGGTGTGTGTGGGAAGCAGCTGCAAGTGGAGAAAAAATCTGAGGACACATTTATTTAAGTGTTGTTTAAAGTCAAGTCTTTGCGTAAACCATGTGTGCAATAATTTCTACCCATTTTGGGTTTAATCATTATGAAAGTTTGCTTGAGACTGTTTGTAAAGTTACAAAGAGTATGCACAGTGCCAGGTAGTAGAATAAGGAAACTGCTTCTGAAATATTCAATAGTTGATGTGGAAAATATATTTTTTTAAATGTGTGAATGATATTTTCTGAAAAACTATACAATTTTGGTGGAGGGGGGGTTCATTGTTTTTCCCTTGCACCATTCATGCAACTTTTCTTAACAGGCTACAATATGTCATGTAGTTTGACCATGACAGTTACATTGTAATGTTAAGAATCCATATAAAGTAGTCATTTGTTAAGTTATAACACTGAATGAGAAACACTGAATGAGAAAATTGGAAATCGAATAGGAAGTGGATTCTTGGATGTCAGATTTACTATATTCTGCATTTCAGAGAGTGCGTTGTTAGAGATAGTTGGGACATATTTGCACAAAGCAGTGTCTTGGCAGATATTATTTTGCTGTTTTCTTTCGTATAAATAAAATAGGATAATAAATGCAATTCAAGTGCATATCCATCTGCCATCCCCCCACGGGTTTAGTGCAACAGGCACTATTCAATAGGACCTTGTCAGTCTTGCATTTCACCCAGGATGAGTCAGCTGAATGATGCCAGCAAAACAAACATGTTCACACACTTTCCATACACTATCACTCAACAGCTTCAACTCAAGACGGGTTTATCAGTTCATTCACCATTCATGGGTTTTTAAAAAAGCCTCGTCCCAAGGATAGTACTTGACCAGATCATCCTTTCAGTCAATTTTCAGATAATATGAGCAAAGACACTGAATTTAAATGGGGGTAGGTTGTCCATTTTGCAAAACCATAATGATGGCAAATGTATAGGACCCATGAGAGAGCTGTTGAGGTTGTGAGGCTTATTGTTGTTTGTTGAAAACTAATTTAATGAACACCATATTTTCCACTGCCAAAAGACACTTAAATTGTCCTAAATTTCCAATCTTTAACAACCTTGTATTACTTTTCAAGCGAGAAACAACAACCACAAAAAGAATGATGATATGAATTCAATGTTGAACATTCAATGTTATATCAAGTTGCATCTACAGTTAATCTTAGAAAAATCCTATTCTTAGATGTATGATTTGGGCCATTGTATTTCAGGCTTTGCCTTTGTGTTTCCCATATGATTAAAGGAATGATTTGGACCATGATAAATTAGGGCAGTTTCAACCATCCATGCCCATGCACAAACACTGGGTCTAGGAACAAGTGGTATTTATGATTTCCTACCAATGTTTGAAAAACGATTGTATGTTTTTCTAAGTACACATTCTGGATAATTTCTAGGCAGTATTGATAAATGAGGCCCATGGGTTAAACCGTCACAATGTTTTTAACCAGGTAAGCCAATTAAGAACCAAATCCCATTTGCAATGACGACCAGGCCAAAGGCATAATGATAGCAAGATGACACCAAGGTACTTATAAATACAATCAAAACAGAATAGGCAAGAAATCAATAAATGATATCAATAAAGTATACCATATGAGGTGATGCATATATACATATGGATAAGGTGTAGAGTTGCTCACCATATGTGGCGGTACATATAAACAAAGATAGGGTGCTTAGCAGGTGCAGTGATCAGTTAACAGCTCAGACAATCGTGTATGTTTGGAAGTATTTTGCAATGTATTCCAGTCATTGGAAGCAGAGAACTGAATAGCAAATTCTGACTTTATGAGTGACCTGTGTGAAGTGTTTACCAGAGTGTAATTTTCTATTGGGCCTTTGCTATACGGGCCCTTAGACTCTGGAAAAGCCTACCACAGAATGTCAGAGATGCTATGTCACTGCATTCTTTTAAATCTTACCCAAAAACTCATTTTTGTAAGATGGCTTTTACGAATATTTTATCGTTGTGATTCTATATTTTGTGTATTCTTTTTAGTTCTTTTAATTTATTTTTAATATGTTTTTATACATATTTTCATTTTAATGTATTTCTATTTTATTTTTGTGTAAAGTACTTTGTGTAACTGTACAAGAAAGGTTCTATACAAATAAGGTTCTTCTTATTATTATTATTATTGGGTGGGCAGATATTAAAAAGCCAACTGAGGTAAAGGGGGATTTGCAGATATCCCCTTTACCTCATTTGTAGGTATCCTGGAAGCAGTGAGTCTGGCATCGCTAGTGAAGCAAGGGACAGTTTTTACCAGAGTGAAAAAGATAACAGTGATGGGGGTTGTAGGGGGCACTGATAACTAAGCGGATGGCTTTTTGAAAATCTGTGTCTGTAAAATGACACTTGTAAATACAATCAAAACAGAATAGACAAGAAATCAATAAATTATAAAAATAAAGTATTAAGGCGACTATTAGCTGCTAGCCTGTGTTTTACATTGCCAGTACTGGTAAGCTGGTCATATTTACAAGAGTATGTTTACAGCATTGGTGAAGGACGCTTTGCTATGCAGCAGAAAACCCTTGTCAAACTAGGTTGGGTGATGAAATGACTAGTTGGGTGAGGAAATGACAGTGAATTGTCCAACCAAAACACCAACACAGATTCACTTAAGTTGAGAATGTTTGTAAGGCAGACAGGTAGACGTGGTTTCTGATTGATTGTGCATTTAGTTTTACTGGAATTTTTTGGTAGATAAAAGGCGTGCAGTGTGTTATTGAAGTCGAAGGACAGTCAACACACAACTCAACGAGGGGCCAGATGTATACAAGATAGTGTTGCCTGCACAAAGGTGGATTAGATAGTCAAGGGCTGCATGTGTAATGTTATTTATGTGTAAGGAGAATAAGTTTGGCCGAAGAATCGATCCCAGAGGAACTTCCATTAAAAGAGCCAGCGGTTAAGAAAACAGGCCTTCAGATTTGACACACTACGCACGGTCACATGAGGTGTCTGAGAGTGCAGATTAGGATGAAATGATTGACAAAGGAAATAAAAAAAGCAAAAACAGCTGGGAGCAATTAGCGTTGACTGCATTCCTCATGGCCAGAACAAAAGTATTTTTCACCTTGTTGGTATTAGAATGAGCAACCTTTTGTTTACTGGCCTAACATTCTAAACTACTAGGCTAAATATCTAACATGCTCACCAACAGAATTCCCAAATAATAATACTAACAGGAACACTGTTCTGTAAACAATCTTCACCATGAGTTGACCTGGCTACTGGCGGTGTACAGACTACATCAGCAATCAAACATTGTAACAGCCACTTTATCAGTGTTTCCCGGTCCTGAATGGCATCAATCTGAAACATAACACTCAAAAAGTAAAAGGTCAACTATAGCTAAAGATATAGGTTTTATTTATAACAGAACATCTGAAAATGTGTGTATTACAGGATTATCAGGAAACACCGAACACACTGTGTTGATCACTTTCCCCAAAATTAACTTTATTGGTCGCAAATCACACATACACTATGTGAATTCTATTCATTGTAAAGCCCTAGTATGTGTGTGTGAGAAAAACTGTTTGCCCTCATTCTCTCGACCGGCTTGTTGGAAACCCACATGGTCTCCACGGCTGCCTGGTTGCCTGGATACGGGACCCTGGAGGCATCTCCACTGGCCAGGCCAGAGTTCCTTTTCTGTGTTCCAATGTGTTCTGCTCCCTCCCATCTGTTTACTGGCATAACGGACTTCCTGACACTTTCTCAAATAGCACCCTGTTCCCAATATAGTGTATTTGTCTTAAGTTTGACCAGGACTCTGGGTTTGGGTGATCAATTTGACCCTTCTTTGTTTACGAAAAAAAGTCCAGATTTTTGTGTCCCTCAATAGTCCCTCAGTTGCATTACTACTAATATTTGGAAAATTCTATGATTTTATACCAGTGTCATAAATATACTGTATTAGCCCCCTGATATTTGCCTTCTCTTTCTAGAGCCCTAACTCTGGTTATTTATAGACCAGTAAAGGCTATGGAGGGTTGGTACACACCAAAAATGCAAGCTGAATGACGAATCTGTATTCACATAAGCAGAAACACATGTGAATGCATGGTTTAAACGTGCTTAATCCATATAGTTATCGGGATTAGTGGATTTACCTACAGACTCTGGGGGTGGACGAACTTCATTGTGTTCCTTTCTCAGCTCAATATAAATGCTATCAGGCCAGCCTGACCACATTCAGTGGTAATGCCATCTGAATGTGCTCTGTCTAAAAATACTCCCAAGCTATTCAAACTCACTGTCTCAGTATTCCACCTACTGAATGTAAAAAGAAAACAAGCGAGGGCAGAGCAGATCAAAATGTAATGTCAGCAAATAACCATGTGCTCAACTAAAATGTATCAACAGCAGATCATTATTTAGGCTGGAGGACAGTTGGCATAGCATTTTTGTTTAATGGTTTACAATATTGTCATGATCCCCATCATCATCCCGATAGTGGTGACGGCATCTGACTTCTAACCAAAGGGTTGCTAGATAGAGTCTCAAGCTGGCAAGTGGAGAAAAAAAATGTTTGTCCCAGAATTTACGTAAAATGTGTAAACGAAAATTATGTTAGTGTCTGCTAAATGCTTAAAATGTAAAATATGATGTGTTAAATCAAATTACCCAACTTGGTTAAGGTTAGGTTTATGGTACGTTTTGGAATATACTTCGGAACACTAACTTTAACCCTCTATGAATAATCTTTTTTGGTGTACAACGATGTTGTTTGGTGTACAACGATGTTTCCAAAAAAGTTGGGATGCTGCGTAAAATGCAAATAAAAACAGAATGCAATGATGTGCAAATCATTTATCCCTATATTTAATTGAAAAAATTACAAAGACAATATATCAAATGTTGAAACTGAGAAATCTCATTGTTTTGTTAAAATACATGCCCATTTTGAATTTGATGCCAGCAACACGTTTCAAAAAAGTTGGGACAGGGGCATGTTTACCACTGTGTTACATCACCTGTTCTTTTAACAATACTCTGTAAATGTTTGGGAACTGAGGAGAGCAATTGCTGTAGTTTTGAAAGTGAAACGTATTCCCATTCTTGCTTGATTTAGGATTTCAGCTGCTCAACAGTTTGGGGTCTCCTTTGTCTGGTTTCTTCTGCACCGCCTGAGGACCTGAAGATCACGGCCATCCAATACTGGTTTTCGGCCTTGTCCCTTGCACACAGAGATTTTGCCAGATTCTCTGAATCTTTTCATGATTTTATGTACCGTAGATGATGAGATCCCCAAACTCTTTGCAATTTTACACTGACAAACGTTATTCTTAAATTGTTGCACCATTTGCCCACGCAGTCTTTCACAGAGTGGTGAACCCCTCCCCATCCCCAAGCAATTCTGCACCAATGCCCGATTGAAAGTTAATTTCAGAATAATAATATGAAAAATAGGATTACCTGTTCCAAAGAAAAGCACTCAGAGTTCAACGTTATTCTTAGCTTTGCTAACGGTAGCTTAGTTTTCCAGGTTACTAGCAATAGAGAGCTAGTCTTCTTTCGCTTCTTGGCAGTTTTCGTAGTGTATGCAAGGGAGGAATTGGCAGTTTGTCATCCTGGTCTCTAGCTACCATTCTTAGAGTTGCAACCCTCGCTCCCAATGGTATACTTATGCAATATATATATCATCCAGGTAAAATGCGCATTCACAAAATTAGCCAGGGAGGAAGGCCCGCCTCACAGAAGGTGATTGGCTGGAAAGCCCGCCTCGCAGAAGGTGATTGGCTAGAACGGGATTGGTGGAACAGAATTGGCTGGAAGGTAGCAGTATGCTCCAAAAATTATAAATTGACGTTCCACTGGGACTGAACTGTCTGTGTTGCTAAACAACTCTAAGAAGGCCTAATTAGCTTACCCAACAGGTTTACAGGGGACAAAATGTTTCTTTTTTTTACTGAAAACATCCTACGTACTGCAGCTTTAATACTCAATCATGTTACTAACATGTTGCCACTTGACCTAATTAGTTATGTGATATTCCACCAAGTTTAGTTTTTTAGCATTAGACAACTTTTCCAGTCTTTCGTTGCCTCTGTCCCAAACTTTTTAAACGTATTGCTGGCATCAAATTCAACGTGGGCATATATTTTTTGAAACAATAAAATGTCTCAGTTTCAACATTTGATATGTTGTCTTTGTACTATTTTCTGTTGAATATAGGGTTTAAATGATTTGCATCATTGCTTTCTGTTTTTATTTACATTTTACACAGTGTCCCGACCTTTTTGGAAATAGGGTTGTATTTATGTTATACATCACTTTAGTATGGAGATTAATTCTTTCAATTACTTGCTCAGAAGAAAACCTCTTCTTGGTAGCTAATGTGATTTTCCAAAATGACTCAGATGTTCCAGAGCCAATAGCCCAGTCAGTGAGACTCATTAATGATTGCAGTGTGGCTGCCTGTTCGCCTGTCGAATAGAAGGTTGCATCTCAAATTTAAAATTTTGGGAAGTATTTTCGATCAGGGCGCTTAGGTTAAGAACATGCAGTCTGTACACCAAACAGCCATAACACTATGACCACTGACAGGTGAAGTGAATAACACTGATAATCTCGTTATCATGGCACCTGTCAGTGGGTGGGATATATTAGGCAGCAAGTGAATATTCTGTCCTCAAAGTTGATAAGTATCTGAGCGACTTTGACAAGGGCCAAATTGTGATGGCTAGACGACTGGGTCAGAGCATCTCCAAAACTGCAGCCCTTGTGGGGTGTTGCCAGTCTGCAGTACCTATCAAAAGTGGTCCAAAGAAGGAAAAGTGGTGAACCGGCAACAGGGTCATGGGCAGCCAAGGCTCATTGATGCACATGGGGAGCGAAGGTCTGTGTGGTCTGATCCAACAGATGAGCTACTGTAGCTCAAATTGCTGAAAAAGTTAATGCTGGTACTGATAGAAAGGTATCAGAACACAAAGTGCATCACGGTTTGTTGCGTATGGGGCTGCATAGCCGCAGACCAGACAAGGTGCCCATGCTGACCCCTGTGACCACTGCCGAAAGCTCCTACAATGGGCACGTGAGCATCAAAACTGGACCACGGCGTAATGGAGGAGGGTGGCCTGGTCTGATGAATCACATTTTCTTTTACATTACGTGGATGCGTGTGCCTCGCTTACCTGGAGAACACATGGCACCAGGATGCACTATGGGAAGAAGGCTAGCCGGCGGAGGCAGTGTGATGCTTTGGGCAAAGAGCTGCTGGGAAACCTTGGTTCCTGCCATTCATGTGGATGTTACTTTGACACGTACCACCTACCTGAGCATTGTTGCAGACCATGTGCACCCTTTTATGGCAACGGTATTCCCTGATGGCATTGGCCTCTTTCAGCAGGATAATGCGCCCTGCCACAAAGCAAAAATGGTTCAGGAATGGTTTGAGGAATACAACGAGTTCAAGGTAATTACTTGGCCTTCAAATTCCCCAGATCTCAATCCAATCGAGCATCTGTGGTATGTGTCAAGATACCACAGCACACCTTCAGAAGTCTAGTGGAGTCCATGCCTCGACAGGCCAGGGCTGTTTCGGTGGCAAAAGCGGGACCTACACAATATTAGGCAGGTGGTCATAATGTTTTGGCTGATTGGTGAAAATCAGCCACACTTTGTTTCCTGAGTAAAAGTTGAGTGGCTGCAGCTCTGCACTGATAAGGTCTGGTGGGTTTGGGCCCACATTTTAGCCCACAAACCTGAGGGTAATTTTAAAGCCACACTTATGGGAAATTACCACAGACGTAACCAGCAGGAGGTATTCTAACCATAACTGTAATAGGAGACACCTACTGTATTCAGTGACTTCAGTGTTTGATTTCCCTCTGGAACACTGTCTAATAGGCGCTAAGATGTATAACTAGAGAGGAAATGTTCATTACTGTAACACACCCCTTCTCGCCCTCCCTCAAACACATTAATAGCCTGTCCTTCTCTGCTTGTCAGTGGTTGGGCTCAGCTGTTGTGCTACAACTTCTTGCCCTCTGTTTCGTCCCCAAACTCCCCTGCTGCCTGTTAAAACACCTGCACAAACCTGAGGTCTGCTTGACTATCTTTAAGTGAAAATAGATTTGGCTAGTGATGATAACCATGTGTCAGAGTATGGAGGAGCTGGTTTGTGATATCTGCCAAAAGACTAGCTTTGTTCTGCAAGTCAGACATGTATTTTAATACCCTATTAATAAACTCTTAAGTTTATTGTTTACACTGATGGCTAGTTTCAAAAAGATCTACAGCATGAAATTCACGATTAACCAGACGCTAACGTCACAGTGTCCCAAAGAATTTGTTTACCATGAAGAGAGTCATTTCCGTAACCTCCACAATGTCTCTTGTAAGTGGATAAACATTTTTATCCAGTCCAGTCTATAAAATGTAGGTTACCCCTGTAGAACATAGCTTCACATTGATCACCCCTGGTGAGTATTGTGGTAGCCTTAATTTGCCAGCTATCCCACTTGATCTGCAAGGAGAGAGACAGTCACATTGTATAATAAGACCCAGCCCAGTCTGTGAGAGAGACAATGCCAGGGGCGTTCTCTTTGGGCTTGTCTTTCTCTTCAGTTATCCATGCGTGGCTGCATGGCTTGGCATATATGGCCTTACTCAGGCTAACACTCTAGCATCGTTTGGCACAAAGCAAGGCAGCGAGGCTGTTTCCTGTGAATTCTTGCCGTGGTGAGCAATAATTACTGTGGTTTGACACACTCTTGTTGAATTCACAAATGCATCTCTTGGTTTCTGTCTTTCTCTTTATATTACTTATCTCTCTTTGGGAAAAAGTTCTAATGAGGTAAATCCTCATCCACTGACATGACAGGAGAGGTACATACACACAGATACAAAGATAGAGGTTGATTGGAGAAGAAGATCCAGGCAGGCAGACAAACAAAATTACATATCAGAACTGATTTGATACTATTGTACTCAGGATAACACCATCCCTTGAAACTGAGGTCTGCTGCTCACAGTATATCTTCTTTTACTGGCATTGTCCCCATACCAGATTTGAACCAGTAAATCCTCTATTTGCAAATACACATAAACACCCTCCTTGACCATGACCAACTGTCTGAGATACAAAAGATACCAGTTGGATGGCTCCATTGACAATGTATGAAGCCAGATGTAGAGCGAGCTTACATGATTAATTGTAACACTCAGAAAGTTTTCTTCTTTTTAACACTTACAAAATTTTGGAAAAGCTGTCACCAGCATAAGGAACAGCACGGTAGGCAATGAAAAACGGGTCGCTGGCATGAAAGAAAAACATTCTACAAAAACGGAAAGACACATCCCCATTCTTAAACAACCGTGCCCCCTCACACATCTGGGCTGTGCAATCCAGCGGCTTCACATCTGCCATCCCACTTCTCAGACCATTGTAGTGAACAGGAAACCCAAGTTGGGGCAGGGCAAACACCCTACACATCATGCCACAAGATTATTATTACAGAAACTGGCTAATTGGGACGATTTCTACAATACTATTACTATAGCCTTAGTTAGCTGTTTGTGTGCTTCTACAATGCACATATGGAGCAGAAATGTAGAAGTGAAAACGAGTCACATGCGGTCAGTTGTTCCAGTGTGAAACCATATGATCACATTTAGGGGTGTTAGCACAATCGTACTGTACGGTGCCTTTTATGGTTCTCACATATAACCAACTAAACACGTTTAAAAAATGAAGAATCTTACCTACGCTGTGTTGAATGCCTCTTGAATAAATCTGAGCGAGCAAAGGAACATATACAGCCAGGGAACAATGTTAACATTTTTTGCCACTGGCCCAATTGTTACGGTCGAGCCCTGACAGCTATTCGGTTCAACTTTGCATAAGTCGTAAACGAAAGTAAAAAAAATCGTTGTTGTGTTTCAGCAGTTGTTTTGGGAGCCCAAGGAGGAATACCTATTTCTGAAATGGCGAGCGGTGGTATTGATAAACCAACATTCTAGAATCCTCCAGCTTTATCCACTTTGCCAGCAATTTTTTACACTGCTCAGAAAAATTAACAGAACACGTAATTATCACAGTATAATACAAAGTCAATTAAACTTCAAGGATATCAATCTGTCCAGTTAGGAAGCCTAAGCAAATTTGAATCAATGTCACCTGTTTTGGTGCCAATGAAAAGGACAGGTGCACAGCAGAGGCAACAGCAAGACTACCCCCAAAACGGGAATGGTTTTGCAGGTGGTGGCCACAGACAATTGCTCTCTCTTTATTCTTCCTGACTGATTGTTTTCTAGTTTTGCGTTTTGCTAGTGTCCTTCCTTGTACCAGTCACTACTGGTAGGAGGCAGTACCTGCAGCACATTCAGGTTGCATAGGTAGTCCACCTCCTCCAGGATGGCATATCAATACATGCTGTCGCAAGAAGGTTTGCTGTCTACCAGTGCAGTCTCAAGAGCATGGAGGAGATATTAGGAGAAAGGCCGTTACGCGAGGACAGCTGGACAGGGCCGTAGAAGGGCCTCAACCCAGCAGCAGGACCAGTATCTGCTCCTTTGTGCGAGGAGGAACAGGAGGATTACTGCAAGAGCTCTACAAAATGACCTACAGCGGGCTACTGTTTTGCATGTTTCTGACCAAACTGTCAGAAACAGACTCCATGAGGGTGGCATGAGGGCCCAACGTCCTCTAGTGGGACCTGTGTTTACAGCCCAGCACCGTGCAACTCGATTAGCATTTGCCAGAGAACACCAGAATTGGCAGGTGCGCCATTGGCACCCCGTTTACTTCACAGATGGAAGCAGGTTCACACTGAGCACGTGACAGACGTGAAAGAGTCTGGAGACGTCGTGGTGAATGTTATGCTGCCTGCAACATCATCCAGCATGACCGGTTTGGCGGTGGGTCAGTGATGGTCTGGGGAGGTATATCCTTGGAGGGTCGCACAGACCTCCATATGCTAGCCAACATCAGACCTTACACTGATGCAGTGGGCCCTGGGTTCATCCTGGTGCAGGACAATGCCCAGCCTCATGTGGCCAGAGTTTGTAGACAGTTCCTGGATGACGAAGGCATTGATGCCATTGATTGGCCCTCACGTTCCCCAGACCTGAATCCAATTGAGAACCTCTGGGCTGTTATGTATCGGTGCATGCAATGCCGCCAAGTAGCGCCAGACTGTGTAGGAGCTCACTGACGCCCTGATCCAGGTCTGGGAGGAGATCCCCAAGGACACCATCCGCCGTCTCATCAGGAGCATGCCCAGATGTTGTCGGGCGTGCATACAGGCATGTGGGGGCCATATACACTGCAGAGTCACATTATGAGTTGTCGTGATGAAATTAATGCAAGTTGGAACAGTCTGTGATTTCCATTGTTTACTTTGATTTTCGGTGTGAGTTGGAATCCAGCCCTAAATCAGTTAATGATTTTGGTTTTCATTGACCGTTGTTATGTCATTTTGTTCTCAACAAATTACACAATGTGCAGTAAAGATATGGAACTCTAATATATATTTCATTCATCAAGACCCAATGAGTGAATTAGTAAGTGTTCTCTTAATTTTTTTGAGCAGTGTAGATTCAAGTAGACTACAACAATGGACAGGTGTTGAAAAAACATTAGGTGTATGTCGCCACTGCTTGACATTGATCTGAAATATTATTCAAAATTGGACCGTAAACAGTTAATTCTCACAAGGCTTTTGAACTCACTGCACAGTGGTGACACCTGAAGGCCAGGAATAAATATGTTTAACGTTTCAGCAGGTTCTAAATGATCCTGATTAAGTCACATTACAAATTTCCCTCTCCAACATATTTCAGCAAACAGGTAGTACCCCCACACTACATGATCATAAAACAATGTTTGTGCCATGTTTAAATATTGCGCCTAAATTTAAATTCTGCTCCCATAAGGCATTGTATATTCTTCCTGGATTAGTGTGAAATATACTGATCTTCAATTGACAATACATTGTTGCTCTGTACCATAGTGTGGGATTGAGCATCTTTACATTATGATAGTTTTACCGAATTTAAAGGACATTAACATAAAAAGTAAATACAATATTTGATTCACACAATTAACGAGAAAAGGTCGCTACACGGTGCAGCACTTTAGCCACACCACTGACCTGGAAGGTGCAACTCACAATGTTTTTTAATCATACTTTTGTTCACCAGGTAACTAACATATCACTCTACATCAAATAGGTGCTGTTGCTGGTGATAGTAAAACTGTCTTGATGAATTCACTGACAACTAAACAGCTAGCATTATTTTTGTAAGTAGTGGAATATTACATTTTTTATCCAGTAAATTGCATCCACACAAGTTGCCAGGGGAGAAAGACATCTGGACATTACACCAGCAGCCTATAAAAGTTGTAATAAGAACAGGCAAACTAGGTAGCAAAATTAAAAACATGGTAGCCTGAATAGACAAAAATAATAATTAACAACACCTGGTCTCCATTATATTTCTGGGGTTTCTGTTTGATGTTTGTTAGTTGGGTAACTATTTAAGTTTTTCTAATGTTGCAATGCTTTATTTCCAGGTTGGTCATGAATACTCCAGGAGAGCCAATAGGTCAGCAGGCTTTTGTCCCAGTCCCCTTCTACCAGATTTTAGAAAGGACCTGCTTGACCTGCATCCTGATCTCAGATTAACAGATTCAGAAGTGCCGGAGCATAGCCGGATCAAAAGCCTGAACATCCAGTATCAGACTGAGAATTGACAACATGTTTTTTTTAAGGTTCCTAAACAGATATTCTTTGTGGGGGTTTAGTGCCTCTGCTTTGTGGGAGTTAACTGCCTTGCACAATGACAGGATATGGTAGGTTGAATAAAATCAGAATGCAGCCAAGCACAGCCAATGCCACAAGTGCACTTACTGCAAATTGTTCATTATGAAAAAAACTACAGGAGTTTGCAAGACAGTCAAAACATATCTAGGAACAAGGCTTTATATAAGTCAAAGCATGCCCTTCTCCTAGAATGATGAAAGCAAATGAGTGTGAAGGCACACCTAATTTGAAAATAGGATATATGTAGAAACTCGGGGGAGGGGGTATCTAAATAAAGGTAAAACCCCTCTTTGTTTAACATGCTGATGTAAACATCTTTTACAGTGGTTGATATTATAATTCAAGCTTTCAAATTCAACAAATGCCACCTTTCTGCCGTGATATCTACATAGCTAGCCACACTTGTGAACTGCCTGACTGCCGTGAGGCATCCCCAAACTTCATTTTTAGATTTTAAAACATGAATGACATGTAGTCATTATCAGTTGGCAACATGTCATGTTCTCCTCTATGCTGTCTGAGACAGTTTCTGGTCACAGTATGTGTCCTGTAACCTCTGAACTGGAGGAAGAGTATTCATCCTGCTTCCAGCACGACTAACAAACAAATTAAATGTAGTAAGTCACTGTACAAAACAGCCACGGCACTTGCATCTGTAAAAAGATTTAATCAGGAACAAATAATTTGCGAACTGCCACTGTTTAGGTCACTGTAATGCTTTGGTGTATGGGAAAAAAAAACATATGGTTTTGCAGACTACTCCTAGATTTCAAAAAGCTCAAAGATTTTCTGAACACTTCAGTAGGTGTGATATTTCAGTGTTTTTTTTCAGATATTTCTGAACTTGTTTTTGCTTTGTGTCATTATGGGGTATTTTGTGCAGAATGAATGGTCAAAAATATGTATTTAATTCATTATAAATGAATTCCATAACACAACAAAATGTAGAGAAAGTGAAGGGGTCTGAGTAGCTTCCAAAGGCACTGTACATTTTAACAGTTAAATTACATTTTTACTATGAAGCCAATTTTTCTAAATAAATGCCCTCCCCAATGTCACGGTATAACTTTCACATTTCAAACCATACTATTACATCTCATTCAGAGCTCCAGTTGTGGTCTGTAAAAAATAACAGGCTAGCGTATCTCTACTTACTAACACTGAGCAACTGTACTGCCATTGCCTTGTCTACAACCCCAGCAGTCAACCAGGCAATTTAATGTTCTGTTGGAAGTTGGGGTGATATTTCCAAAATGTGAATCTTTTGGTAAAAATAGATCTACAACATGGATTTGCTAAGTTGCCACGGTTTCTATAAGTATATATATATATATATATATATATATATATATATATATATATATAGTGTATATAAAAAGTCTACACACCCCTGTTAAAATGCCAGGTTCTTGTGATGTAAAAGAATGAGACAAAGATAAATCACGTCAGAACTTCTTCCACCTTTAATGTGACCTATAACTTGAACAATTCAATTGAAAAACTAACTGAAAAATAAAAAACTCACAATAACCTGGTTGCATAAGTGTGCACACCCTTAGACTAACACTTTGTTGAAGCACCTTTTGATTTTATTACAGCACTCAGTCTTTTTGGGTAGGAGTCTATTAGCATGGCACATCTTGACGTGGCAATATTTGCCCACTCTTCTTTGCAAAAGCGCTCCAAATCTGTCAGATTGCAAGGACATCTCCTGTGCACAGCCCTCTTCAGATCACCCCAAACTTGTTCAATTGGATTCAGGTCTGGGCTGTGGCTGGGCCATTCCAAAATGTTAATCTTCTTCTGGTGAAGCCATGCTTTTGTGGATTTGGATGTGTGCTTTGGGTCGCTGTCGTGCTGAAAGGCGAACTTCCTCTTCATTTTCAGCTTTCTAACGGACACCTGAAGGTTTTGTGCCAAAACTGCCTGGTATTTGGAACTGTTCATAATTCCCTCCACCCTGACTAAGGCCCCGGTTCCAGCTGAAGAAAAACAGCCCCAAAGCATGAAGCTGCCACCACCATACTTCACTGTGGGTATGGTGTTCATTGGGTGATGTGTTGTTTTTGCGCCAAACATACCTTTTGGAATTATGACCAGAAAGTTTAAACTTGGTTTCATCAGACCATAACACATTTTCCCATGTGCTTTTGGGGGACTTGATGTTTGTTTTCGCAAACTTCAGCCGGGCTTGGATGTTTTTCTTTGTAAGAAAAGGCTTCAGTCTTGTCACCCTACCCCATAGCCCATTCATATGAAGAATACGGGAGATTGTTCTCACATGTAGCACACAGCCAGTACTTGCCAGAAATTCCTGCAGTTCCTTTAATGTTGCTGTAGGCCTCTTGGAAGCCTTCCTGACCAGTTTTCTTCTGGTCTTTTCATCAATTTTGGAGGGACGTCCAGTTCTTGGTAATGTCTCTGTTGTGCCATATTTTCTCCACTTGATGATGACTGTCTTCACTGTGTTCCATGGTATATCTAATGCTTTGGAAATTCTTTTGTACCCTTCTCCTGACTGATATCTTTCAACTATGAGATCCCTCTGATGCTTTGGAAGCTCTCTGCGGACCATGGCTTTTGCTCTGAGATGCAACTAAGAAAATGTCAGGAAAATCCTAGTAGAACAGCTGAACTTTTTTTGTGATTAATCAGAGTCACTTTAAATGATGGAAGGTGTGTAATGACTTCTATTTAACATGAGTTTAAATGTGATTGGTTAATTCTGAACACAGCCACATCCCCAGTTATAAAAGGGTGTGCACACTTATGCAACCAGGTTATTGTAAGATTTTTATTTTTCATTTTCCCCCTTGAAGATTTCAGTTTGTTTTTCAATTGAATTGTTCACATTATAGGTCACAGTAAAAGTGGAAAAAGTTGTGACATGATTTATCTTTGTCTCATTCTTTTACATCACAAAAACCTGGCATTTTCACAGGGGTGTGTAGTCTTTTTATATCCACTGTGTATATGTGTATATACACACATATATATATATATATATATATATATATATATATATATATATATATATATATATATATATATATATATATATAAAATGATTTATGCATCAAATCATATTCAGCTAAATTAAGCATTTAAGCGTAAGACATAAATGGATTGACTCCAAATGAGTTTAATCACATTAATAGGAGAGTGGCCTCTCCTGGGAATGACTCATGCCTGGGAATGACCCATGATACAGGTCAACCAACCATCATTCAGTTGGGTTTTACATTCCAGTTCAGCAGGAACGGAGGGGAAGAAAGTAACTGAGGCTACTGAGAGTAAATGGTACTGCTTTGCTGCAGTACATCCACGGATTTGTTTAATGGCCTATGACTGAGATGTAGTCAAGCTGATTGACAGATTCTTTTGAATTCATGCAAATATGGGTTTTGACACAAACCATGGTCAGTTAACAGATTGTAGGTATGTTCACTTCCATCCCAAAACTTGTATTTTGATCAAATCTGCCGAGTATAGCCAGCTATTATAGGAAACAAATATTAAAGCAGACTGAGAAATTATAAAAATATACACCCAAACCTTTGAATATACACGTTCAAAAGTTTGGGGTCACTTAGAAATGTCCTTGATTCTGAAAAATAACATCAAATTGATCAGAAATATGGTGTAGACATTGTTAATTTGTAAATCACTATTGTAGCTGGAAACAGATGCTTTTTAATGTAATAACATAGGTGTGCAGAGGCCCATTATCAGCAACCATCAGTCCTGTGTTCCAATGCCACGTTGTGTTTGCTAATCCAAGTTTATCATTTTAAAAGGCTAATTGATCATTAGAAAACCCTTTTGCAATAATGTTAGCACAGCTGAAAACTGTAGTGCTGATTAAAGAAGTGATAAAACTGGCCTCCTTTAGACTAGTATCTGGAGCAGCAGCAACTGTGTGTTTGGCAGGGTTGGGTAGGTTACTTTTTAAATGTAATCTGTTACAGTTACATGTTACCTGTCCACATTTTGTATCTTTTAGATTAATTTCATATTAAGAGGCATTAGAAGACAAAGGGATATCCTATAACCAATTGAATAACTTTTTTGCAGGATCAATCAATATTAGAGTTTACATAGCTGGCCAAACACAGAATTTGTATTTTACCTTATGGGTTATGTACAGTGCCTTTGGAAAGGGTTTCTAAACCATTGCTTTCTACTT
The DNA here is from genome assembly GCA_016801175.1 of Esox masquinongy. Lineage (NCBI taxonomy): Eukaryota > Metazoa > Chordata > Actinopteri > Esociformes > Esocidae > Esox > Esox masquinongy. Next base: position 179,195 of record JACXGI010000135.1, read on the forward strand.
CAATGTGATTGGGCTACATCGCTACATTACACTCTAAAGGTTTGTCAGATATTCAGTCATTCCAGTTAATCCAATAACACTTGATCTTCCAAAATCTGACTTTTTATCTGAACATAACCCAAAATCTAAGGATGTGTTAGCCTATTCTGTTATTTGTGTTTTATTCATGTTTTTTATTGCTTCGAAATAGAGTTGAAAAATAAATGTCAATTTCTCGAAAAGGGTATTGACATTATTTTAGGCTTATGTACAAATCAAGTCATCTGTAGCTTTTCGGGCGTACACTCAATCTGGAGCAGTCTGAAGTTTTGCTCCACAACCACCAACATTGTCAAAACGTGGCAGAAAAGCAAGGCACGCGAATGCACGTTCGCAATCGTGAACACCCGCACACAAGTTTTACCCGCGCGAACATAACCTGAGATTATTAGGGCCACCAGCGATGGATTTTCAAAATGCAAATTAAAGAAATAAACTGTGATTATACAACTGCACTGATGGCTTGAAGTCAATGTCGTCAGCAGCCAATGATAACCAAGAACGCAATTTTCTGCGATGCAAAGCAAGCAAAATCACATGGCCTACCTTTATGGAGTTGAGGTGGCTGTATCAAATGCAAATCATCATCTTTGGCAGAGTTCTTCCCAACACACCTTTTCTCCTAAAATATCGTGATAAATTCCATATGTTTTATCTTGAAGGCAGTGCCACGTTACAGCTATCTAACAAATAGTTGCCTAATCTTCTAAACAATTCCTAACTGAAAAATATATAACACCACGTAGGCCTATCGCCCATAATTGTTCTGAGCAGTAACGTCGTTAGGCCTGGGCGTCCGGGGTTATAGCCTCGGATATTTATGAATAGCCCCGATCTCAAATAGACAAAAAAATGCCCCTGATCTATTCCGATCACGCATTATGCAAATGTATACGTATATAGCCGTTAGCAAGTACATTGAAATTGTTCTCATGTACATTCTAAGCCCCGAATGTATTGTGATCCTAACACCACTGGTTCTGAGAAAGGTATGCATCAATAGTTGATAACTTAATCACATTTTATATGGGTCGGCTAATAATATCGTAGATATACTCTGTTTTTACCAGCCATCCAACCAACCAAAACCGGAGAAAATTAAACTAGCGCTTCATCGGTCACGAATCTGGTTATGGGCGTCCACCATTGCGCGCATGATGATCACACACACAACGGAGACGCCTTGTCATTTGGGTTCAAATAACAATGTTTTTAAAACATTGACTAAAAAAATCAAATATGCAACGTGTTCATAATTATTTTGCGCACCTATTCTTTTTCAACTGAAGTAATCCAAGAAGTAATCATACATTTTCTCAAAAGTATCTGCAATCCGACTACAATATTTTATCCGTTACGTAACGGATTACAGTTACTGTTTTTTTGTATTCCGTTCCTCCCCAACTCTGGGGTTCAGTTACTAGTTCAGTTACCATAAAGTGTATTCTTGTTCTGAGAAATGAAGGCTATTCCACGCGAGAAATTCGTACAGCGTTTGTGTACTACTCCCTTCACAGAACAGCGCAAACTGACTCCAACCAGAATAGAAAGAGGAGTGGGAGGCACCGGTGCACAACTGAGCAAGAGGACAAATACATTAGAGCTACTCTGAGCAACAGACACCTCACAGGTTCTCAACTGGCAGCTTCATTAAATAGTACCCACAAAACATCAGTCTCAACGTCAACAGTGAAGAGGCAACTCCAGGATGCTGGCCTTCTAGGCAGAGTTGCAAAGAAAAAGTCATAATCAGACTGGCCAATAAAAAGAAAAGATTAAGATGGGCAAAAGAACACAGGCACTGGACCGAGTAATACTGGGAAAAATCGTCCTCAGTCTAGTGCCTGTGTTTTGGACAGACAAATGTTTTGGATAGACAAATCTAAGTTTCAGGTGTTCGGATCACAAAGAACATTTGTGAGACGTAGACCAAATGAAAAGATGCTGGAGGAGTGGTTGACGCCATCTGACAAACATGGTGGAGGCAATGTGATGGTTTGGGGATGCTTTGGTGTGGTGAAGTGGGAGATTTGTACAGGGTAAAAGGGATTTTGAAGAAGGAAGGCTATCACTCCATTTTGCAACGCCATGCCATACCCTGTGGACGGCAACCTACACCAGGACAACGACCCAAAGCACAGCTCCAAACTATACAAGAACTATTTACGGAAGAAGCAGTAAACTTGTATTCTGTCTACAATGGAGCAGCCAGCACAGTCACCTGATCTCAACCCTCTTCAAGTGTTGTGGGAGCTGCTTGAACATATGGTACGTAAGAAGTGCCCATCAAGCCAATCCAACTTGTGGGAGGTGCTTCAGGAAGCATGGGGTGAAATCTCTTCAGATTATATGAACAAATTGACAACTAGAACCAAAGGTCTTCAAGGCTGTAATGGCTACAAATGGAGGATTCTATGACGAAAGTAAAGTTTCATGGACATAATTATTATTTCAATTAAACATAATTATTTCTAACCTTGTCAGTGACTACATGTCCCATTCATTTTGCTATATTTTCTATTCAAACTCATTTCATGTAGGTTTTCATGGGGAACAAAAGACATTTCTACTGCAAGCGACCCCAATCTTTTGAATTGTAGTGTATATGTAAAGGCCACATCTGTATTCAGGTTTCAAGTCCAGTCCATTAAACCTGTTGTTACATTTGTACATGCACATCATGAATTAGGAACTATGTTTGTTATAATTAAACCTATTCTAATGATGGTCTCTGAATGATGATTAAATGATAAGGATGCAATAAGTAGAAAGCGTTGGATCACGTCCAACCATGTATGCTTTAAATTGGCTGATAAGGATGAAGTTACCGGATGTAATTATCTTCTCAGCTGGTCGGCCCTAGCATTGTGGCTAGTTTTGTGAGGTTGGCCCATTGGAGAGAAGCGAGCAGCTAGCCATTGCAGACCAATGGCTTAAACCAATGGCTTAAACACAAGCATGGTCCCACTTTTTTTTAATTTAATTTGATTTGAGAAGAAATAGGGAATTATTGGTTAAATTATTCACTAAAGTCAGGAACTCAAGAACACGAAACCAGGCAAGCCTAGTTCAGCCGGCCCGTAATAGAAAGTGTTGCCATCCCGAGATTCGAACCCGGGGCGCCCACGTGAAAGGCTGTGTCATTAACTACTACACCACAGAGCAGTACATTTGCCAAGGGTCAGTATAGCCTCCTGTCTCTATCCTGAACAAATACTCTTTTGCCACTGGCCGTTTTAATAGTTAATTGGCCATTCATGAATGACATTGATATAGTTAAATTTGACTAACATTTCTTACTAAGTTTACCTCCACCACAAAACAGCGTATTAGCCAGTAATAAGCTTTACCGGTATCTACTAACTTACTAGAATAGTCATAAGAATTGAGCAATTGCTAGTGAGTCTGCCAAAGCTATATCATTTCATGGCATAAGAATGTATTTTTCTTTCATGGCAAAACAACATACTTTTCTCTTTATTCGTGAATGACATTTATACAATAACTATCAATAAAGGCGATGATAACTAACTTTTTCATCAAGTGAAAAGACAAGAGAATCGTGGAATCTACCAGAAATATTTAATAAATGTAGTTGCTCTTAATAGATTTGAACTTAGGTTTTCCACATGAGAGGCACTATCTTTAACCACTACGCCACAACATTACACGATTCAGCAGTCGCTAGACTCCATTGAGGATTGTGTTAAACTGACTAACGTTTCTTATTAAGTTTACCTCCACCATAGCGTCTATGAACTGTGTGGCTTTTGCCACTGGCCATTTTAACTGCTTATTAGCTAGTAATAGGCTTACTAGTATCTACTAACTTCCTAGGAATAATCATAAGAATTGAGCAATTGCTAGCGAGACTGAAGATGAACTAGTCCATGCCAGAAACAGTCGCAATATAACCGTATACAGTTTCAGTTAAGGCTTACTATAACGTAATTACATTGTTAAGCCAGCAAATGTGTTTGTCTATCCTGACCCAAAATCCACCAGAAACAGTTGCAATGTAAACTGTTTTATTTCAGGCTTACTATAATGTAGATACTGGAGGTTTTAGCCAGCGAAGTTTTCGTCTATATGGAATAATTCATAATGCGTACTTCGCTTCGCCTGCAAGGAGATACGAACTCGGGACCTATAGTTCACAAAAATGCTTCTCTAACCACTACGCTATTTAACAAGGGGTATTCAGTCAGTCAGTCACTCACTCAGTAAGAGACATTCGCTCTTCTTAGCCGGCTCCGCTTACGCGGAGTGTAAGCTGTGTACGCTGTTCTGCTGAAATAAAATAAACCATGGTTTTTATTTCTGATTTTCAGTTTTAGTGAAAGATTACTGTTGCACCAGTCTGTGGCACTTTGTTGTTTGGTGGCTATGAGAACAACATTTTTTGCAGGCGTCAACTTGACTTTCCATGCAAAAGTTAATTTTCATTGAACATAAATGGAAAGGGTAAGTACATGTCCTTTCACAATTGTAGTCTACATATCACCAAGTACCACCCCCTCACCTACACATGAACATGCAGACTGACTGACATTACACTCAAGAAAATCATCCTGTCAGTTTCCATACACACATAGATGTTTGTCACGGTCCCTACAAATCGGTCACAAGGTGTCAACAGTTGCCAAGCACTACATTTGCAGAAAGGTTTTCTGGAATTTTCAACCAAGAAATTTGCATTTTCATGCAGTAAATATGCATAGTTATAGTATTGCGTGGTAGTACTTTACCATGTGCTTTTGCTCAAATGTGATTATGAATATAAAGGATAATGGGCAAAAGTGTTAAGACTTTTGTATTCCTGAATTACTGATAGCTGGTTTTGGATCATGACACACCAGTTGAGACCCATTTCATTGAAAGTGACTGGCTTGTAAATGAGTGGTTGAACCACATATTCCACATAAAACACCCTGCATGGTAACATGGTTAATAATGTCATCATCTGTCATGACCAGTCAACAAAGCTACACAGTTACAGGTTTAAAACCAAATAAATAGTTACAGGTTTAAAACCTCTCCTGCAAGGTAATCTTATACTGGTGGGTCAAATTCTCCCAAGAAAGTAGCTTGTTCCCAGATCTGTCTTTCCTACTCAATGTAAGAGCTGTCACACTGACTGTAGGAGTGGGCAAAACACCCCAAACATATCTGAGACCAGGCTACCAAGAAACAACATATGTACAGAAATCTGCAGATCCATAAACAGTGCACTAAAGGGCTGATGGCTGACTCCACAACCGTAGGCTAACTGCTGTTTAGTCAGCTACCTACTCAGCAATATTGGAACCTGATACCAGCATATAGCCCCAATAGCCGCTCTAACTCCCAACTGAACTGATCCCAGCCAGCCTAGCAATGAGGTAAAGCTGTCAGCTTAAACGCTTTTCCTGAAACTGAGACGTCCTCTCAACTGCGATGGCTCTATCACTGTTGACACATACGGTCGTACACATAGTGCATGCATGCACACAGAAGCATGATCTGCACACACACACACACACACACACACACACACACACACACACACACACACACACACA